>JAFFST010041496.1:4158-20397 GCA_022414735.1 Noturus placidus | reverse complement strand
AGGGGGCAATCACTTTTTCACACAGGGCCATGATGGTTTTGATTTTTTTTCACCTTTAATAATAAACACCTTCATTTACAAATTGCATTTTGTGTTTACTTGTGTTGTCCTTGACTATTGTTTAAATTGGTTTGATGTTCCGAAACACTTAAGTGTGACAAACATGCAAAGGAACAGGAAATGAGGAAGGGGGCAAACACTTTTTCACACCACTGTATCTACCTAGTTTTAGAAGGAAATTAGCTCCTAACCTTTACTGTGCATCTTGAATGAGCTGCAGTTCTTCAGGAGCCTTTGAATGTCGCACTTACTTCTTATTTTTGCAGCAAAACCCAGCAGCCTTCATTATGTTTTTTGTCTGAAAAGTGGTCTCTTAAAGAATATTCTTTAGTAACATACAACCATTTTTCTGTAACATTTTATTTTGTACTAGAACGCTAATGTTTGGAAATCTAAAATGTTTTTGTACTGGCTCAAACCCTGAGACACCTCGAGGGAAGTATGTGCAGCTTTTGCTATTGGTGGTTAATCTGTCTGGTATGTATATAGGTGCTACAGGGTAGGGTCTGGAATTCTGAATTAGAAACTATTAAACTAGTTAATCATGTCATGCCAGGAATAAAAGATGGATTGTTCTTGGAAAATCAATGATTTAATGGTGAGTTTTGAGACCGAACCTGTGCGAGAGTGTTTTGTTTGTCTTGTATCCACTTTAATTTTGCAGTTAAATAAAAAAAAATGTATTGGCAAATGACACATCATACCTTTTAGGAGATTAGAGTTTCATTTGATGTTATGGAAATTTTGAGAAATACATTAGTTACTGTTATCATTTATAACAGTTATAAACAGTTGTTCCCTCACCAGCATCTGTTTTTTCCTCTCATGATATTAATAAGACAAAAAAAAAATCAAAGATTGTCATGTTTTATTGAGAAACCACAAACACATAGTCCTTACAAAGTGCAAATTTATAAAGTGCTGACACTGGAGACTCCTTCAATAAATGTGTCCTTACAGAAAGCTTCATCATATGAACAATTATATATATAATTGTTTTATAATTTTATTTTTTTAAAATTATTTGTCTTTGGACATCAGCCAAGTCTGTCTGAATTAGCTGTTACTGTAGAAATTATAATGTAATATAATGAACAGAGTCATATAAACTTGTGATTTGCCATGCCGCCAGCATTACTACTACGTTCACATGCTCATATATATTCTGATATTAATGGGAATTCGGCAATATTCGAATTATATTGCGTCAGTTAAACACCACAACCCGATTGCCCAATAATATTCTGATTTCCACCCCTGATGTATGCCTGTTTTAATCCGAAATTTGTTGCATGGAAGCACCTTATTCTGAAAATCCACTGAAAGGAGATATATGCGTGTTCTCAGTTCACAAGGAATTGTGGGTGCTAACAGATGCTTAGCTGTAGGCTAGATATTTAGGAATGGCAACTCGGGCATACTTACAATAACCCTGTATACAGGAAAATTCCAATACCTGTAAACATCATATTTAGATTATGGCTGCAACCCGAATATAGATTTTAAATGGAATTTGATGTGCATGTAAACATAGTCACTGTCAGCTGTTATAGAAACTTAAAAAAAGAACCTTCTGACCAAAGAGATTTAACAGTGCCTTGGTGTAAGTGCATGTAAAGGCCCATTGAAATAATTTTTGCACTGTAACAATAATAATGACACTGTGTCGTTCTCAGTTTGGGAGGAGGTACGTTTCTCGGCTTGTGCTGCCTGCTGACCGGCTGTGAGACGTTCGAGGAAGCTTTAGAAATGGCGGCGAAAGGGGATAGTACAAACGTTGACAAGCTGGTAAAAGACATTTACGGTGGTGATTATGAGCGCTTTGGTCTTCAGGGGTCTGCTGTAGCATCCAGGTACTATTTTTTTTTTCATCCACTCAATAAGTCTTCATAGGTGTATAATGCTTTGTCTTTATAGAAGCCATGGAACTTCTTTATGGAACAGCTTTTCTTTTATCCTTTAGTTTTGGTCATATGATGAGCAAAGAAAGACGTGACAGCATCAGCAAAGAAGACTTGGCCAGAGCTACTCTTGTCACCATAACGAACAACATCGGTTCCATTGCCCGCATGTGTGCTGTGAATGAGGTTTGACCATTTTTTTGTATGTATATATTTGTAATTTATCATCGCAGTGAATCATATTTGTTATGACTTTGCACTCATTCATTATTAAGTCAAAGCATAGAATTGTTTTTATTATTTGACAGCTAGCATTGCTTAATATTAAAGTCTTTTTTATTAAAAGAAATGCATATGAAGCATGTCAAAATCTCACCCATATACATCCAAAAGAAAGTGTGTCAAGCCTGTGGGAAGCTGATACTGTTTGCTTTCAGCTTCTTTACAGTGTTGCCTTGTGGCATGGAGATCAAGCAGCATTGTACAGGGCTATCAAAGCACACAGAACAACACATTCCCACCATCCTACTGTCCCTTCTGTTTGCTTGTGCATGTTTAGTCATCATAAAATGGAAGTAGCATAGCTCTAACATAAAGATAGTGATTTAACACAAGTTGCATTCAATGCCCCCCCCCCCCCCCCCCCATGCTACACTACATCACAGAGACTCCAGGGTTGGGAGGGTTACTTTAAAGATGTATTCCGTTACCTTTTCAAATTACTTAAAAAAAAATTTAAGTAGTCACATAATCCAAGTATCACAATATAAACATAATATAATCTGATTAGTTTTGGATTCCTTCAAGGCCACATATGTAAATAGTCAAGACAAAAGCAATATTGATCTAAAATACTTTTATTTAGAGCATATTTTAAGCTTAAAACATGTCCAATGTCTTGATTTGTTTTAATAAAATAAATAAATAACTAAAAGATCACTGTCCCTGATGTGGGTAATGTTACATCACAAAAGCTAGGGTGACCATATTCTGGTTTTCCAAAAAGAGGACACCTTTTTCCCCCCGTGTCTTAATAGTGTTCAAAACAGTGTTACTATGAATGCAGACTTTAATGCATTGTAACACGTAACATCACACTACATTCTTTTGAATGTCCGTGGAATAAAATAAAATATCAGATGCCACGAGTGTAACTTCTTCCAACATTTACACATTTGAATGACCATGCAAATGTAATGACTAAGTAATGTGATAACATGAAATTAAAAATGACCTTATTCGGCCATGGGAATTGTTTTCGACTCAGGACAGATTTCATTTGCTGCTATTGTCAACTGACGCCATACACAACAGCATTTCTCCTTCACAAATTCGCTGAGAGTAGGCTAATTCTTGACCAGCAGTAATTTGGCCAATAGATGCTGAGCGCCTTTTATAATCAACCAGTTGGTGAACAACAAGGTGGTGATTACAGAGAGGGGTTAAAGCAACACAATCATGTGCACACGATGCAGTATTAGACCATGAGCACATCATAATGAAACGAAAGCCGGACATTTTCTCAAATTTGGATGCGTTAGGGTCTGAAAAATAGGACATATCCTGGAAAAAGAGGGAGTATGGTCATAATAACAAAAACATTTCAGAGGACAATTTGTGTTCATTTCTACCTAATTTACTTGGAGGTTGCTCATATGAGTCATGACTAGAAAGAGAGAACTAGAACCAAGTAGCTGTCAATATTGTATTATGTCAAAAGATTAATTTATTTGGTTTTAACTGGAAAAAAAAATTGTAATTCTCATAGTATTCCCCTTTTTTCTCTTTTATTTTCTTTAAACAAAATGTAATTAGTTTTTTGACATAACTTTAATGGATTACAGTTACCAGTTTTTTGTATCCTGATTACGTAATGCCGTATCTCCCCAAGCCTGAGACTCAGTCAAAACTGTCCCTCCATTCTTTATTTTTGCAAAGTTATGGGTATTTGCTTTCTCCTGTCTAATTAGGTTACACTCTCATAGATAGTATTGGAATTAAACAGGTGTTCCCAGGAGGTCCCAGCAGGGGGAGTTGTGAGGTTGAAAGTTCATGTGACCATTTTTTTACACTTAGGTTTTCGGGTAACAATTTGTTGTGTTTACAGTCAATAAATACCATAAAACCGTTAACAATTGATTAAGCATTTCCAGTGTCATTTTAAGGCAAACATGCATGGACAGACCTACATGTGATTTAAATAATACAACCTCAGAACCTAATAGAAACAGCATTTATATGTGCCATAGACCTATATCCTACATGATAAAAGTAAAGCACATTCTGATCACTGTATATAGGCCGCTTATTTAGACTAAATAAGATGTTCCTCTTCGAATAAAGGGTTGATCCCTGGCTTGGCTAAATAAGCCAGACAGGGATCTGGAAACATGATAAATGTTTTGGGGTCACACTTGTGCTTAAAATGAGTAGACATGACTTTTATGTGCAGTTTTCCTAACACTTGAGACATGGTAATTTAACAGAGTTTTGTGTTTTGTTTATAGAAAATTGAAAGAGTTGTATTTGTTGGGAATTTCCTGCGAATCAACACAGTTTCTACAAAGCTGCTAGCTTATGCCATGGACTTTTGGTCAAAAGGACAGTTGAAAGCCCTGTTTTTGGAGCATGAAGTAAGTTATTAACTTCAGTAAAATCAGTCAAATATTTCTAAATATTACACACATTAAATTAAGTAACAGACTGTTAAGCAAATTACCACTACATTATGTGCAGAACATATGTGGTAAACGTAACATGCTATCATAGATTATTCTCCTGTGTGCAGGGTTATTTTGGGGCTGTTGGTGCCTTCCTAGAGCTACTGAAGATGACTGATGACCTCTGAGGCATTGAAGAACTCCTGAAATTTCTAACCTGAAGCTGCTGTAAGATGTCAAAGAAAGCATCCTCCTATATCCAGGAAAAGCCAAGTCAGCTATCTAAGATGATGCCTGTATACGTCCCTATTTGAAAGCTTAATGCAAGCCTGATACTTGTATCGGGTTTGGAGAGTATTGTGTGTATTTTGCCACTAATAAGAACGGTACAGTCTGCTGTAAGATAAAAATGAAGATGGTTATGTCAATAGACAACACCCCACAAGCCAAACTCTGCTGATGTTTAGACTGATGTTGATCACTTCTGCAAAATCCTTATTGTGATGTTTGTTTTAAATATTTGGTATAGAACATGACTTAATAGCAGAAATAGATTCAAAGTTATCTACAGCTTTGTCTCCTCCCCCAGTATACTAAGTCATGGTTCCATTGTATTATAGTCTTCTTTACCGTGTAAGAGTTTGGCTAACTATTTTGGATTTAAAGATCCAATAAGTAAGATTTTACTTTTAACATTTAATGGTAGGTTATATAACATAATATGTGATATGTGGCTATCACTTCATTGCCGTAGGGATGGGCGGATGGCAGTAGCAACAAGAAGTAATGAACTAAGTATTTGACTCCCTTTTCCCTTTATACCGGCCACACTGGACCTGGGTCCAGTTCACATGTTGCAAAAAAAAAACCAAAAGAACATGTGACCATCAGTGATTAGCAGTTAGTAATATGCAATGTACAGCAAAGCCAATAATTCCCTGATTAATATGTGAGCATTACTATGCACACCTCAGAAAACTAAACACTGTGGTCCAGCATTAATGTACACAGGAGACCTACACCTGATTGCCAGGGCAGGAGATTTGAGCATATTACTTATTGGACTTTCATATTTATGCTTAAAATACTGTACAGTTTAAATCAGAAAATCCATAGGATGACTTAGCAGTATTAGCCAAATCAAATCAAAAATATCATATCAGCATGTGTCATTTTTGAGATTTTTCCACCTGAATATTTAGAAGCTATAAATTTTGGGACCAAGATTTTTAGTGTTTACTAATCATCAGCTGTTTGATTTGTTGGCTCAGTAGTTGGTCACTGATTTATTCAACAGTATGCTCTAGTTTTATCCTATACTCTGAATGATGACTTCTTCCCTGAATGACTACTCTACTCACATGACCATAATTCTTTTTACCCTTGAGATGTACTTACACTGTAATAGATGTTTTTTTTAATTATTTGTTTGTATTTATACCATATTTTTGCCGTACCATTTTAGCGATTAGTCATATTTGTTGCATTATTATATAATGGTATCACAGTTTCACTTGAAGCTCCAAATTGAGCCTCTAAACATGTCTCTTGCCTTTTTTCCCGCCTTTTCAACAAACCTGCCTTCATCAGCCTCTCTGTACAGTTCTTCTCGACACTCTATAAGCCCAGCATAATGTACCTTTAGCATGAACATGCACCTTTACATAGCCTTCTCCATACAGAAGTAAGTGTAGTTCTCTGTTTGGCTGAATGCTAATTGAATAATGCAGGCTTTGAAACATGTTCCTATGAGAGTGTGCCGGTGTGAAAAAGTGGATTCTTTATGCTTTAGCAGAGGGTGCTGGGAAGCTGTTGGGTTGAAAGCCAGATACTGAAAAGCTGGATATTCTGGAAAATCCAGTCACTGTAAAGACTTAATGAACAGTGTTCCTGTAGGGACAGTTTGTACTTGCCTTCCTCCTCCTTGTGTTTGTGCGTCTGCATTTGCAAAGACTGTGACAGAAGCTTAGTGTATAACGAATATCAGCAATGCAATTCTGTTGACCAACACAGAGTGTTAAGCTGATCATGGTAAATGAAGTCAAACACTAGTAATATTTTTCATGTCACCTCAAATGTAAAAAGTATTCAGTCACCAGCTGTCAACAGCCACATATGCATACTTTGTCTATTAAAAATGACTCATATTCTGAAACTCACTTAAACCCATGTGACGCTGGAGTTCATTCTGTTTCTTTTAATTTTTCTACTTTATCCTCCCATTACCTCGTCTTAGTCCTCAGAATTGCCTTATGCGGTTGGTTGCCATTTTGAATTTTGAGTATTTGTGTGTGCACAATGGGAGTGGAACACAACACTTTTCCGTTTCAATCAAGTGTTACGGGGTGCCTTTTACTAATGGAGACCAGACTTTTATCTGTGTATTTTCCTTCTTCATCTAGATGTCATTATAAAATGTTAAAAGATGCAAAACCAAAAAAAAAAAAAAAAAAAATAATACACCAGGAACAATTATATGAATACAAAGCAGTCTGAGACAAGTTGAAGCACTACAGTCTTTCCCAGCTTTTAATGTTGAATATGTGCTTTGTAACAGGCTTTGTCTGCTTAATGCACCAGTGGTAGGGATTAGCATGTCATCAGGCATGTTCATTTTCTGGGGTTTTCTTGGTTGTTGCATTTTCATGCACATCAGCCTGTCATGATTAATGCATTATCATCTCAAACCTTTAAAGAGTTGCTAATAAAATCCTTCCAGAATCTGGGCTTATCTTTTATAACAGACCACTGTTTGTTTCCTTTCAGCAGTAATGAGTACAACATGCCTGATGGTGTAGCAGAATGTGCTTGGTCTCATCTGTATGGCACATACCTTGTCAGTTAAAAGGCAGTATATTACCATGTGTGTGAGTAATCCTCCCCTTCAGTGTTGTCACTCTGCCCTGTCAGTGCGTGGACTGTGTTTACATATTCAAGAGGGGGCCAGGACTTATTTATGCCCCATGTGGAATGAACAGCTCATTCCAACCTGCTCTAAAAATTCATGTTCTCACAAATTTCTTTTGATATCACCCCCCTCCCATGTTTATTCTTCAGATTTTCTCTCTTGTCAACAAACCTTGTGAATAATTATTAAACGTGATAAATGGGTGAATTCTTTTTTGCATGTTGTCATTTTATGGCAGTGGTGCGCGCGTGTGAATAGTTACATCATTTTAAAAAATCTCAAACTATTTATTGCTTACAAACATCATATAATTTTATATGGCTTGTGCTTATGTCTCGCTTCGTTATAAATATATACAGTGAATTATGCATTAGACCGAGTGCGCTCCACTTTTTTCTTTTTCTTTTAAAAAACAAAAAACATACTATTTAGTATCTTAGTATGCATGCGGGTTGTGAAGTAACCGGGGAAACGCACGAGCTTGAGTACTGGAGGTCCACATCCGTCCCACAACATGCTCTGTGGAGTCTGCTGTCTGTGGAGTCTGCTGTCTGTGGAGTCTCTGTGGATGTTTCCGCTGCTGCAAACTCGGGCGCCGGAGGAAAGTTTACCACTCCGATAAAATGATGGGGAAACCTCAGAGGTTACGCAATGTTGAACTCGTTTATGGGTTTTTAGCTCGGTTACTGTAGGGCGGTGTGTGTTGTGCAGCTCAATGAGGAATCGACGCACTGTTTAACTGCACGAGGCTGCTGTCTGCTGCAATGGTAAGCACCATCACCTTTTGTTTTAATTATGACTCAATGTAAAGTCAAATACCAAACCTGAACGAAACAAAGGCCATTACGGAGAGAGAGAGAGAGAGAGAGAGACAGAGAGACAGAGAGAGAGAGACTTGTTTAGTCTCACTTCAAGCCCACAGTTTGTTGACACACACACACACACACACACACACACACATATATATATAAAAGATAGATGCACAAAATTACAGTACGCCTCTTTTTTAACAGTAAGCTAGGTTTATTTTCTGCAAAGACTGAATAGTTGTGTAAATTCATTAACTAAAAGACCAAATCCTTTTCGAAAATGGTGGTTAATTTAACTTTGTCTTTAACTTCAAAATGTTTGTTAACTCCTACACCCTGGCAAAAAGGAGACTCCTCTTTAGTGGACTAGTGGATAGATAGTGATGACCATCTAAATCCTACTATACTATACAGTGCTAGACTATACTATACTATTATACAACATTATACAGTACTATACTATACAATACAATATTATACAGTGCTACACTACTATACAATACTATTATACAGTACTACACTATACTATAAAACACTATTATACAGTACTATACTATACAATACAATATTATACAGTGCTACACTACTATACAATACTATTATACAGTACTACACTATACTATAAAACACTATTATACAGTACTATACTATACAATACAATATTATACAGTGCTACACTACTATACAATACTATTATACAGTACTACACTATACTATAAAACACTATTATACAGTACTATACTATACAATACAATATTATACAGTGCTACACTACTATACAATACTATTATACAGTACTACACTATACTATAAAACACTATTATACAGTACTATACTATACAATACAATATTATACAGTGCTACACTACTATACAATACTATTATACAGTACTACACTATACTATAAAACACTATTATACAGTACTATACTATACAATACAATATTATACAGTGCTACACTACTATACAATACTATTATACAGTACTACACTATACTATAAAACACTATTATACAGTACTATACTATACAATACAATATTATACAGTACTACACTATACTATACAATAATTTAATTACCGGTAATTTAATTTATCAATTTGTATACTGCTTTTTACAATGGTACATTGTCTCAAAGCAGCTTTACAGAAATATCATTTTTACATTTACAAGCAACTTACTAATGAGTAGCACATTCATACACCAATGGTAGCAGAGCTGCCATGCAAGGTGCTAGCTTGCCATTGGGGGCAACTTAGGGTTCAGTGTCTTGCCCAAGGACACTTCGGCATGGGATCATCCGGGCCGGGATTCGAACCACCAACCCTACGGTTAGTGGATTAGTGGACAACCCGCTCTACCGACTGAGCCACAGCCGCACAATACAATAGTATAGAGTACTATACTATACTATACTATACTATCTATACTATACTACTCTATACTATAATATAAAATACTATACTATTCAGTTTGAGTTCATTGCAAGTGCATACTATTAGCCGGCCTGATTCAAAACCTTACGTAGAAATTTCAGACAAATACATATTACAGTTCCTTAAACCAATTAGGCCTAAAATACTACTACTGCTGCTAAATTAAGAAGGAATTGAAAGGAAGAGTATAGAAAGATTAATGCAAGTCAGATTTAAAAAAAATTAAACTTATGTTTACTCAGAGAAAACAATATTACAAGTTACTGCTTGTATTTACACAATAGGAAGACTAAGTCATGTATATAGAGCAATACCCAATAAAACTGACACAAGTGTGAGAATAAGTTTTGTTTTCATTTTTATAATTTTTTTTTGCTGACAACTACTGTCTCCAGAATCCTGCCCTTAGAAAGTGTTGTTCTAGGAAAAGCATGTCAAAACATGCACCAGCCTTTCAGCAGGTTTATGAGGGTTGCTGTGGCAGACTGAGTCCTGAGGGAACTCCTGAGTAAGCACGACCCCTGTGTTCATAAACACACATCATGAGAAAACATGTTACCTTTCTCTGGCCAGTTGTGAATCATTAGTGCAAGCCACATGCTGAGAAAGCAAGGACACATTAGAGGGCTCCACTGCATCCAATTCTCTAGGTTGTCCCAGGGCAATAGGCTAGATTTGTCACGCTGTCTGTTAAACATTGCAGCGCGCCTCATCAATTATATCCAGTTGTTCTTCTGGTAGTGACATCCTGTGCTCAACTGAGTTACTACATTTCCATACAACTTCAAAAGGAACTCCTTGACAGCCGGGTGTGCGCAAGACAGGGTGGGAAAAGATTCTGTGTGTGTGTTGTGTGTGTGCATGTATGAATGAATGTATTTTGGACTTGCTGTTAAGGAGCAAGAAGTGGAGGTGGGTGCAGCTTCCATGGCTCAGGAAAAGAAGAGAAAGAAGACAGCAGGCGTGCGTCCTCCAGATGGTGGCTGGGGCTGGATGATCGTGGCCGGCTGTTTCATGGTCACTGTCTGCACTCGTGCTGTAACAAGGTAAAAACCAGATTGGATCACATCATTATGGCTTGCTGTTGTAATATTGTGCCATTTTTATGTACACCACCACAGAATTGTCTCTAAAGTCTCTAAACCTTTTTACCATTGACGTTGAAACTGCTTAAACAAACACAGTATATGAATATTTCTGATTCATTCAGACTTACTGTTCCTTATGTAGATATTCTGTGCTCAAAGGTAGACATAGGAGAAGCAGATATCATGCAGAACATTATGTTTAGTTCACTCTACAGTGAGAATTCTTGAAAATAAACTGAGCACAGCAAGTATGTGGATTTTCTGTCATGGCCAGTTCAGTTTACATTTGTGACATCGGTAAACAACTTGGCAAGCTGTCAAACAAGGGGCCACAGCAGTCATACTGCTTTTTACAGGTAATAGTTCACTGTCCACTATAATTTATATTAATTTACCTGGACTTAAGTGTGATTTTAGCTGTTTGTGTTTTGTTTGAGTAAAGTCATATATAGTGTAGTATGAACACTTGTGTTTGGTGCTTTATATTGAGAACTGTAGTGTTTTTAAAGTGTTGTTATCTATGCCATGTCTCCAGTCTGTGATACTTTGTGAAAAATTAATGAAGGGGAAATATATACTGTAGTTCATTAGCTGTTCTGCAGTTGTGAAAGTGCCCGATGGCTGATGTGTCGTGGCTGGAATGTGCTGTTCTCTGCAATTTTGCATGTTGCAAATTAGGCCTACGATGTCCCTGCTGTACCAGTTAAGAAAGATGTGGTTGAGAAAAAACTGGTTTTTCCATTGTAGTGTAAAGCAGATGGTATGTCTCTCATGTTATGTCTCACCATTATACACAGAGAAACTGATCCTTTAAGGTATCCGTTTAATTTTTAATAAAATAAAATAAATGTTTTAATAATAAAATAAAAATATATCACTATGCAAAGATTTTTTTTATGAAAATGAATAAATAAATGATAACAAGAACTGTCTTGGCCTCTCACCCTATACAGAGATACCAGAGATACGTGGTAATAAACAACTTAGTCGATATCAAAAGTCTCCTCAGAGGTGAAAGAGCAACTGACAATTTAATGTTTTTTCTCTCTCTCTTTTTTTTTAGCCAGCTTTGATGAGTGTAGTTTAGAACCCGAATAAACAATTGGCCCTAAGCTGGCTGGCTCTAACAAGCCTGAACAATAGATTGAAAGACATCTCTCCCTCCGACGGCCCCTGACTGGCGTTGCATGTGTGTTGTTTGGCCAATGATTAAGTATGTGAGAGTCATTGGCTGTCATATTCACTCTCAGTGATTTGACCCTGGTCTCCTGCTTGGTGCTTTCACCGTGTTTGTTCAGGTGCAGGCAGGCTGTGATGAAGCTTGTGCCTCATTAGCCCTTTTCCAGGCTCTCCAACTCAAAAGCCCCCCCTAGGACTCAAAAGCTCAGCTTCTTACTGTCCAGCTAAGCAGCAGTAATTGCAGCGTCTCCTCTCATTTGATAGAAGGTGATTCTTAGTAATTACTGAATGGGATGTATGTTTCAAGGGGAATATGGCAGTAATCAAGGAGTATCACATGCTTTTGACTTTTATTGCTTATATTAGACTTTTTTTTTTATAATGACTTTTTTATGTTTTCTAGATGCCTCTCCATCTTTTTTGTTGAATTTCAAATGCACTTTGCACATGATTACTCTGGGACTGCATGGATCCACTCGTTAGTAGACTGCACCACCATGCTGTGTGGTATGTGATTTTTTTTTTTTTTGCATTTTAATTACTGCACTATAGCCTTTTCAAATGATTAAGAGCAATCTGGCCCTCTATGTAGCAATGGTAAAATGTCAGTCTTTTGTCTGAAACCAGTTCTTTTATTCCCATTTAAATCATGAGGTAGACAAATGTAATTCTTTAGTTTAGTGTTCACCATGTGTACCTGTTAATTATTTCTCCTTGGATGTAATATCAGCTTGAGCTTATTTTGCATACCTTAAACATATCCAGTTGTCATTCACCTGCATACATTTGTAAGAGAAGCAAACCTTTTACTGTGTGTGGTTTTCATTTGAATAAGACAATAGAAAGAATGAAAGACCACAGGAGGCTCAACCCCCCCCCCCCCTAAAAGTTAGCAAGACACAGCTTGACTTGTAACAGCAGGCCTATTTGTTTTTGTTCTGCTCAATAATGTCTGCTGTCACAATACCTAGCATTTGTAAGGAACTGAATGCTTCCAAAAATAAAATAAAAAAGTGAACAGTCCTAATCAATGCTGTTGACTTATTAACATAAAGTCTTCCTTTGCTGTCTATTAGCTGACGTGGTAATTTTCTTATCAGCAAACTGATAGCATAGCATTTGCTGGCCAAAATCCTTGCAAGTTCAATGAGTTGAAAAAACAGCAAGCTTTGCAGTTAATATAATGAAATCTGGAAACAACCTTTTGAATGTGTCTCCACCCAAAGTAAGGTTATAGCATTTGAAAGCGTAGTTACCCCCAAAAGTGAAAATTGCCTTTAAATATTTCATTTTTAATCCACTGTGGCACAATGGCTAAGTGAAATCTGATGAAAGCATGACATTCACTATGTGAGGAAATCACAAATAACTATCAAGGTTTTAGACATGTTTGGGCAGGCTGGGTGTTTTTACCACAGCACAGCCAAAGCAAGATAAAAAAGTAAACAAACAACAATAAAAATATCTTCATTGCTTTGGTGAAATATATTTAGGTCTTAAAATCATGGTTTCAATGTGCTTTATAGACAGTAAAACGCAATTCTGATCAAAACCTGATTTTCATCATTTTGACTGTTTCCCAGAATTCATCTGCAGAAGTGGTTTTACCACATTACCCTACACAGTTGAGGCTTGAAGTTTACATACACCTAGGCTAGTGATATTCAGTCTCACTTTTTCACAACTCCATACATTTCATGTTATCATTCATTTTGTTTGGCCAGTCAATTACATTTGGACCTGGGCATCTACATCATAGATAACAAATAAGACAATCAATTAGAGACAGTTTTTTTTTTCTTCAGTTTTAATTTGCTTTATCACTATTCCAGTGGGTCAGAAGACTACATAAACCAAGTTGACTATCTCTTTATGAAGTTGGATGCATCAGGTAATGAGTTTGTACATCCACCATTACAAGAGTTCTACAACGCCAAGATCTGAAAGGTTGTTTTGCAACTCGAAGACCAGCATTAAAAGTCAGAGTGTAGTTTACAGGTTATCACCATCCTTTTGGTGGAGTGTTCTTTGGTCAGATGATACAAAAATTTAACCATTTGTCTGTGAAGATCAATATGGAGGAAAAAAGGTGAAACTTTTAATCTAAAAGAACACAATCCCAACTGTGAAGCATGATGGTGGCAGCATTATGGTTTGGGTGTGTTTTGCTGGAAAAGGGATTGGTGCACCTCAGAAAGTTAATGGCATAAAGAGGAAGGAGGAGTATCTAGTAATAATGAAGCAACACCTCAAGACATCAGCCAGGAAGATAAAACTCTGTCACAACTGGGTCCTCCAGGAAGACAGTGAGCCTAAGTAAAGTTATAATCAAATGGCTTAAAGACAACAAATTTAAGTATTGGGCAGTAGTGGCCATCACCCTTGTCAAAGTCCTGACTTAAATCCCACACAAAATGTGTGGACCAATATGAAAAAAAAAACATGTCTGTGCAAGAAGGCCTCCAAATTCAACAAAGTGTATGTAAACTTTTGACCCATTAAAAATTTGATATAGTAAAGAAAAGCTGAAATGATATGTCTCTTATCAGTTCATTTAAAATGACCTCTTATGGAAATAAAGTAGACTGACTTAACAAAAGAAATCTATAGCAACATGAAATACTTGAATGTCCCAAGTGTACAGTATATAAACTGGATAAATGTAATTTTTACCATGCTAAATGAGTAAGCAAAAACATCAGATTATCTTTGATGCTGTTTGGCTTTACCAATGTTAGGCTATGTTATTTGACCATTTCTGTTCCAATGGTAGCTCCTCTGGGCAGCCTGATTGGGAATCAGCTTTCATGTCGTGTCGCTGTGATACTTGGAGGATTCCTGGCCTCTACTGGAATGGTGCTTAGCTCTTTTGCCACCAGTTTAGAGTATCTCTACCTCTCTCTAGGTGTCTTAACTGGTAAGGCACCCTAAATTAATACAGCTTCATTCAATCTCAGCTATGCTCAAGAAATTATGTATATAGTAGAAATGGGATATTATTATAAATGGTTGGCTGTTGTTACATGGAAACATACTTTTATTTGCAGGACTTGGCTTTGCTCTCTGTTACACACCAGCCATCATTATGGTTGGCGTTTATTTCTGCGAGAGGAAGGCTTTTGCTTACGGCATTGCTATGTCTGGCAGTGGCATCGGCACGTTCGTGCTGGCCCCTGTGGTGCAGCTACTGATTGAACACTACTCTTGGCGTGGTGCTCTGCTTATCCTGGGAGGTTTGGTGGCCAACCTGTGTGTGTGTGGAGCTCTGCTACGGCCCATCACTCTCAAAGAAGAGGAAGCCTTGCCCCTGCCAGTGGACTCTGAGTGTGGATACAATTCAACACCTCTCACATCTGAACAGAATGTGATGAACAACAAAGAGCAGAAACACAGCAAGCAACGCTGCATGCACTTCTTGCAGGACTACCATTTCCTGCTTATGCCTGACTTCCTGGTCTTGGCAGGCTCCTTCTTGTTCCTGGCCAGTGGCTGCAGCCTGCCATTTGTGTACTTGGTACCCTACGCTCTAGACGCAGGAGTCAGTCACCACCATGCCGCTTTTCTTATGTCTATTTTAGGTGTCATTGACATTGTGGGCAACATCACCTTCGGCTGGCTCACAGACAGAAGGTGAACTACACTGGATGCTAGCAGAATTTAATGCTTATAAAACTTTGTGTGGTCGCCTGTGTATATATACAGTATCTCACAAAAGTGAGTACACCCTCACAGTTTTGCAAATATTTGATTATATTTTTTCATGTGACAACTCTGAAGAAATGACACTTTGCTTCAATGTAAAGTAGTGAGTGTACAGCTTGTGAAACAGTGTAAATTTGCTGTATAAATTTGCAAAATAACTCAACACACAGCCATTAATGTCTAAACCGCTCGCAAAAAAAGTGAGTACACCACTAAGTGAAAATATACAAATTGGGCCCAATTAGCCATTTTCCCTCCCCGGTGTCATGTGACTTGTTAGTATTACAAGGTCTCATGTGTGAATGGGAAGCAGGAGTGTTAAATTTGGTGTCATCGCTCTCACACTCCCTCATACTGGTCACTGGAAGTTCAACATGGCACCTCATCGCAAAGAACTCTCTGAGGAACTGAAAAAAAGAATTGTTGCTCTACATAAAGATGGCCTAGGCTATAAGAAGATTGCCAAGACCCTGACACTGAGCTGCAGCACGGTGGCCA
>JAFFST010041495.1:54484-70998 GCA_022414735.1 Noturus placidus | reverse complement strand
TTTGTAGCGCCACCTTTTGCTGTGATTACAGCTGTAAGTCGCTTGGGGTATGTCTCTATCAGATTTGCACTTCGAGAGACTGAAATTTTTGCCCATATATCACACTTTCACACAGAACCCAGTCAACAAACATCTCCATTTCTGCCGTCGCACTATTAATACACCATTTAAAACCACACAAGCTGGTGGAGAACACTAAAAGAAACACTGTTCTACTATCTGTGTGTGTGTGTGTGTGTGCGTGAGAGAGAGAGAGAAAAAAAACATGACGATAATAATCCCATAATCATCGTTCATTCATGTGTGCTTACAGTCTGGAGAAGAAACAAATACGGGTGTGATGGTCAGGGGTGCACATACTTTTGGCCACACAGTGTTTATAGATAACTCAATCTACCCTTTCATCCATCTTCCCATCTCAGATTGGGTGGAGGTGTAGGAGGTCAGGTGAGAGGCAAAGTTCTCCTCAGCACAGATGATCAGTTCTGACTAAGTGCTGCTCCACACTGATATATTATTCATCACTCATCCACTTAGAGAGAGAGAGAGAGAGAGAGAGAGAGAGAGAGAGATGGAGATAGATGAGAGATATGGAGAGAGAGAGATGGAAAGAGAGGGGGGGAGACAGAGAGGGGGGAGACAGAGAGAGGGAGAGAGAGAGAGAGAGAGAGAGGGGGCTAACATGACAGTGATGTTAAATACTTCATGAAAATGGACCATATAGTGCTGAAGAAAGGAGGAGAGGGGGGATGTTGGGTAAAGGAGGAGGGGAAGACAGAGGACAATAATGTGATGTTTAATACTTTATGAAAATGGACCAGTAAGTGCTACGCTGGGAGAAAAGAGGAGTGATGGGTAAAAAAAGGAAAGAAGGGGAGAAATGGAGAGAGAGAGACAGACACAGAGAGAGAGAGAGAGACAGAGAGAGAGGTGTAGAGGAAGTGGTATTGATGGTTGGTGGTAACACACTCAGGGAGCAGGGTGTGTATTACAGTGTGCAGAAATGCTCAGCTCTCTTCTCAACCACAGACATAATGACTCCACTGTACTGATCATCTAATAGTCTCTCTTTCTCTCTCTCTCCCCATCTCTCTTCCTCCATCTCTCTCTCCATACCTCCATCTCCCCCTTGTTCACGCTCGGAACCGTGGGGTTGTGTATCAGCTGATTTAATTTCTATTTCCACACCGCAATGATCAAGACAGATAGAGTAACATTCCTTATCCATCACGGATGGCCAGAGAGAGACAGAGGTCAAGATGATGGAGGGATTAACATTTCAGTAGACGGACAGATGCACACACACACACTGACCTGCTCATCGACGTGCGGTACGGGTTCAATCCCATAAGAACAGTTGCCATCTGAGAACATTCCCCTGTGCCCCACACACACACACACACACACACACACACCTTGTTATTAGAAAGGAAGAAGAAAAGAAAACCTCCTCAAAAATATACTTCTATAATAAAAAAACGATGTGTCTTAAGTATTGGCACTCCTTGAACTTCTCATGGAAGCAGGTTGCCGTTCATATTCCACTTCACCTGCGTGTTGAGGAACTCATCACTCATGACTTCCTGTTTCACCGGGGTGAAAATATAACGCGACACAGACGGTAAACTCGTCCATCAACAAAATCACCTCGCTTCACCTGTGTTTAAATCTTTTTACTCACCAGAGGCCATGGCAGGTGGAGAGAGCGACCCAGGAACCTTTCACTCCTCGTACTGTGCCGTGATAATAACAGTGCTCTCCTCCCTGTGACACACACACACACACATCATTATTTGTATCTGTATATTAGACAGGAGTCCACGATATTGCAATGACGATGCAGAAAAGATACAGGACTCCGATCTCCAATCAGCCAGCCTTTGTTCGGTCCCCCTCCACTCCTTCAGTGATCTCACCATCTCCCAGAACCTTGGACTACACTGTGAGAATCCTGGTCACCTTCTCAAAGAATACCATGACTCCAAAACCCATAGAGGACTTGACATTTCACAGTACATCAATCTTCCTCTACGAACTTATGTGACGAATATTCTCATTCGAGTGCGCCAGTACTGCAGGTGGTGCTGTTACAATTTCCATGACTACAGGAGGTCATTTGCCTCTCCTCAAGGTGACCTGACCAGGCTTTATTTGTTAGCACCAATCACAAGCCTGGTTGTGTAGAGTTCGCCCAGTCGCCGTGTATAATTACCCCAGGACTTGCAGGAGCATGACATACTGTCTGACCTCACACCTGTCTCACCTATCATCTGTCTGTGTAAAAACATCTCATATGTCTGTGAATCCTAACCAATGATGAAACTGTAAAATAATTCACTCCAAACTCTCCTCCATTCTTGTTGACCGGGTAACCAAGGCAACCGACGATGTTCTCTCCCTCATTAATATTCGTCACAATGAGTTTAATACACAACTACAGTGTTACGTGGTAGGACAAACATCAGATGTACACACACACACCCCCCCCCCAGACAGGGGGTGCTGAGTGGCCTTAAAGTGGACGCCCACACATACACACAGAGTAACTATTTGTATTTGAGAGTGTGTGTGTGTGTGAGACAACATGCAGCATCATGTTTCTCTCTGTTCTTAACACGTCCTCCTCCTCTTCACTCTCTCAATCTCTCTATACAGATACATGTGTCTGTCCGTCTCTCCCGCGCTCTCTATACGTCTTTCTATAGTGTCTCAGTGTAAGTGGAGAGGAGACTGACTGTTTCCAGTCGTCACAGCAACAGCACTCTGATTGGCTGTGTGGATGTGCAGCGTGGGAGAAGCAAGCGGTTTTCCCAGAGTGCTTTGCTACACCGGCATGAGGGATTTAAGAAGTGCAGATTCGGTGTGTGCTCCCGTTAGAGACAGTGTGTGTGTATGTTTGTGAGAGAGAGCGAGAGGGACAGAGGGAAAGAGGGACAGACACAAATAGAGAGAGAGAGACAAAGACGGAGAGAGACACAGAGAGAGAGAGAGAGAGAGAGAGAGAGAGAGAGAAAGAGACAGAGAGAGAGAGATAGACAGAGAGAGACACAGAGAGAGAGAGAGAGAGAGAGAAAGAGACAGAGAGATAGACAGAGAGAGACACACAGAGAGTGAGAGATCTGAAATCGTTCTGCTGATCTTGTTCTCAGTCTCTCTCACATTTTCCATTATTCTCTCACTTTCCATTTATTGGTTTCTCCTCCTTCCTCTGTGTCTCTCACTTTGTCAATCTGTCTCCCCCTCCCGGTCTCACTCTCTTCAAACTGTCTAGGTCTCTTACACGTTGTCTGTCTGTCTGTCTGTCTCTTTACCAGACCATCCACCTGTTGCGGTCTCTCTCGCTCTCGTTTTGCCTCTCTCACTTCGTCTGTCTTCCATTCTAGGTGTCTGGTTCTCTCACTCGTTCATACGTCTCTGTCTGTCTCTCCCTATCTGTGTCTTTCTTTCACGTTTTCTCTCAGTCATGTTCTCTCTCATCTCTCTTTCCTGGTCTTTATTC
Organism: Noturus placidus; assembly: GCA_022414735.1. Taxonomy (NCBI): domain Eukaryota; kingdom Metazoa; phylum Chordata; class Actinopteri; order Siluriformes; family Ictaluridae; genus Noturus; species Noturus placidus. Next base: position 67,499 of record JAFFST010041495.1, on the reverse strand, counting down.
CCACATTTTCACTATACAGCAGCAGGGTGTAGGAGTTAAAGTGTGTCTGTCTGTCTGTCTGGTGTCTGACCTACCACGTCCCACCGTGCCGGTGTGTTCAACCCATCGTGATGAATATTAATGAGGGAGAGAGAGAGCATTACCATGGTTACGTGAGATGTCAGTCATTGGATTATTACTTAATAAAATGAACGGAGACGAGATGAACACAGCGTCGACACTTCAGAGTGCACGCTGGAGTATTTCCCGCTCTGTGTGTGTGTGTGTGTGTGTGTATGGCTAGTTAGCGGTTAGCGCACACCAAGCTATGCAGAGAACATAAGAAAACACACGAAACACACAGAATAACATACCTGATTATGAAACGGTGTTCTGTCTTCATCAAAATGTCTCTCCACATAGTCTGAAGACAAGAGATCACTGCAAACACACACACACATCATAATCAGAACACACTTTCATACTCTATCAACTGACAGATGAAAGCTGAAGCTGCATGAGCCGAGGCACGCCCGGTGTAGAAGTTGCAGGACTGTGCTGAGGTACCATGCTTAGAGCTCACAGTGCTAATGGAGATATCTATCTATCTCTCTCTCTCTCTCTCACACACACACACGCACACTGTAGCATGAGTGTGTGCGAATCATCAGCTACTCCATATCCTCTAATCTTCTCTGAGCTCCTCACATGATTTTACACCCAACTGATCACACGCGTCAGGATCTAATGAGGCTTTCACACCTAGTAGTCCATTCGTGTGGCATTAGGGAATCAGGGCCAGATTGATTCATTTGTTTTGTTCGCTATTATCGTCTGAGAGCCGGAACTGTCGCTGGTCAGAAATACGGTGACGGAAAACGTCCAAGAAACCTTCACCAAGCGACTGCAGATATCACCCAAGCACGGAGAACACTGAATCAGCCTTCAATAAATGATTCAATAACCATAGAAATAGATTCACACCGTATTTGATTCACTTCCTACAGCGAGTCGATTCAGAATCGAATCCTCACTTAGAAACAGTGAGAGTCTTATTCGCTCAGACGCTTTCGGACCCAGAGTGACGGTTCTCCTCTGCCTAAAGAACCACACTGAAGTGTAGAACCTACCAGGGTTCCCTTTAACCACACCCTTACCGGCTCTGTGAACTGGTGAATCAGCTGGAACCAACACGTGAACTCTGACACAGTTATCTTTTGGAGTGTGTCCTTAAACGTCAGTGTGAGAGTAATCAGTGGCAGGTAAACTGGCTGTAAATAAAAGTCTGGCTGCGTGCAGCTTCACACATACACAACAAATCCCAATGAGGGACAGAATAAAGAGAGACAAGTGTGAGTGTGTGTGTGTGTGTGCGCGTACTCACTGGTTGAGCTTCAAGTCCAAAATGAATGACGTCCCAAACCCCTTCACCAGGAATGACAGCTTGGCAAGATGAACCGGCTGAGACGAACACACACACACACACAAACACACACACTACATTTACTCAGTTTGCTGGAAGCCTTAACATATATCTACATATACAGGTGCAGGTCATATAATTAGAATATCATCAAAAAGTTGATTTATTTCAGTAATTCCATTCAAAAAATGAAGCTAGTATAATGTATACATTCATTACACACAGACTGATATATTTCCAAGTGTTCATTCCTTTAAATTTGATGATTATATCTGACAACTAATGAAAACCCCAAAATCAGTATCTCAGAAAATTAGAATATTGTGAAAAGGTTCAATATTGACACCTGGTGCCACATTTGAATCAGCTAATTAACTCAAAACACATGCAAAGGCCTTTAAATGGTCTCTCAGTCTAGTTCTGTAGGCTACACAATCATGGGGAAGACTGTTGACTTGACAGCTGTCCAAAAGACAACCATTGACGCTGCAGATGGAGGGCAAGACACAAAAGGTCATTGCTAAAGAGGCTGGCTGTTCACAGAGCTCTGTGTCCAAGCACATAGAGATAATAGAGAGGCGAAGGGAAGAAAAAGATAAGGTAGAAAAAAAGTGTACAAGCAATTGGGATAACCGCACCCTGGAGAGGTTTGTAAAACAAAACCGATTCAAAAAAGTGGGGGAGATTCACAACGACTGGACTGCAGCTGGAGTCAGTGCTTCTTGAACCACCACACACAGACATATGCAAGACATGGGTTTCAGCTGTCGCATTCCTTGTGTCAAGCCACTCTTGAACAAGACACAGCATCAGAAGCGTCTAAAGACAAAAAGGACTGGACTGCTGTTGAGTGGTCCAAAGTTATGTATCTCAACTTTATGGAGATGCAGATTTCATTTTCCTACGAGACTTTTTACACTTGCACACAGTGCCAAAGCTACCAGTACCTGGTTTAAGGACCATGGTATCCCTGTTCTTAATTGGCCAGCAAACTCGCCTGACCTTAACCCTATAGAAAATCTATGAGGTATTGTGAAAAGGAAGATGCGCTACGCCAGACCCAACAATGCAGAAGAGCTGAAGGACACTATCAGAGTAACCTGGGCTCTCAGAACACCTGAGCAGTGCCACAGACTGATCGACTCCATGCCATGCCGCATTGCTGCAGTAATTCAGGCAAAAGGAGCCCCAACTAAGTATTGAGTGCTGTACATGCTCATATTTTTCATCTTCATACTTTTCAGTTGGCCAACATTTCTAAAAATCCTTTTTTTGTATTAGTCTTAAGTAATATTCAAATTTTCTGAGATAGTAATTTTGGGGTTTTCATTAGTTGTCAGTTATAATCACCAAATTAAAAGGAATGAACACTTGAAATATCAGTCTGTGTGTAATGAATGTATACATTATACTAGTTTCACTTTTTGATGATATTCTAATTTTATGACCTGCACCTGTACATATTGAAAACTGAAACTCTGTGCGTGTGTGTGTGCTAATCATAACACAGTGGTATGCGGTCACAGTGATGCGTCATCATAGCATTACACCTACACACACACACTTTGGAAGGAGAGGAAAAAGCACACAGTGATTGGCACAGCACCAGTGGAGTCTCTGCAGGTAACATCATCTCTGTCTCTCTCACACAACTTCATTGATTGAGCTGACCAACAACCTCAACACACACATGCACACAGCTAACTTTATTGATTGATCTGAAGCTGATTCCATGAACCTGATCTAATCATAAAATCACAAATCTTATTCAAACAGTGTAAAAATGGAGGTAAAAATTAAACTACATTTATAGCTCTTCCCCTCCATCCCTACATCCAGCTCCACCTCCTCATCTCTAAATCCAGCTCCACCTCCACCTCCTCCATCTCTACATCCAGCTCCACCTCCTCCATCCCTACGTCCAGCTCCACCTCTACCCCTCCGTCCAGCTCCACCCCTCCGTCCAGCTCCACCCCTCCGTCCAGCTCCATCCCTCCATCCAGCTCCATCCCTACATCCAGCTCCATCCCTACATCCAGCTCCATCCCTACATCCAGCTCCATCCCTACATCCAGCTCCACCTCTACCCCACCATCTCTACATCCAGCTCCACCATCTCTACATCCACCTCCTCCATCCCTACATCCACCTCCTCCATCCCTACATCCACCTCCTCCATCCCTACATCCAGCTCCATCCCTCCATCCCTACATCCAGCTCCATCCCTCCATCCCTACATCCAGCTCCACCTCTACCCCTCCGTCCCTACATCCAGCTCCACCTCTACCCCTCCGTCCCTACATCCAGCTCCACCTCCTCCATCTCTACATCCAGCTGCACCTCTACGTCTCCATCCCTACATCCATCTCCACCTCCTCCATCTCTACATCCATCTCCACCTCCTCCATCTCTACATCCAGCTCCACCCATCTTGACCTCCTCCATCTCTACATCCAACTTCACCTCTGTCTCCATCCCTACATCCAGCTCCACCTCCTCCATCCCTACATCCAGCTCCACCTCTACCCCTCCATCTCTACATCCAGCTGCACGTCTACGTCTCCATCCCTACATCCATCTCCACCTCCTCCATCTCTACATCCAGCTCCACCTCCTCCATCTCTTCATCCAGCTCCACCTCTACCCCTCCATCCATCTCAACCTCCTCCATCTCCACATACAGCTTCACCTCTACGTCTCCATCCCTACATCCAGCTCCACCTCCTCCATCTCTACATCCAGCTCCATCTCCACCTCCACCCCATCCCCACATCCAGCTCCATAAACAAGGCAGAATAAAAAAAAATAATGAGGAAGGAGTACATGAAAAACATGAAGATGAATGAAATAGTTTTGGAACAGAAAAGAAGAGAGGAGATGAGGGGAAAACGAATGAGGAAAACGAGGAATAAGTCAAGAGGGAGGAAGAAAAGCAAGAGGGAGGAAGTAATAACAGACCATCTCATGGTCCCACTCCTACTCTCCCCTCATACTACAATATTAATGAGGAAACTGTCAGTGTGCCAGGAGCTAATGGACCTGCAGAGTTAAACACACACACACACACACACGACGGCAAGAAGCTGACGATTATTATTATTAGGGTGTGGCTTAAATGTCCACAGGATGCACTAACAATATCTGGAATGATCGGAGTCCACTGATTGGGTGTAAACGAGTCTATAAGGTAACCAATCAGAGTCAAGCTCTGCCTTAATGAAAGATATTACACCCATTGTTTTTGTTGTTCATTTCCACTGTTAATCCACCTGTAATATTTTATATACACCGTGTGTGTGTGAGAGACAGAGAGAGTAAGAGAGAGTGTGAGAGAGAGAGAGACACATATGACCCGGCGTTAATATTCTTGACGTATTGATTCTATAAAGCTCGAGACTTTCAGCAGAGTCCATTAAAAACCACAAGATTTATTAAAATATCAATAATAATACATGAGCGCTCCAGCACCAACACAGTTTTAAAAACTACAATCTACATAGTCTACTGCTGATTATTAACATCTTAAAGGCACCTATAGAAACGATAGCCTGTCTGGGGTCATGGTGAAATCGGTCACATGACCCGAGCCGTCGTTCCAGATACGCTGTAGGAAACGAGCGAGAACAATCCTTCACACAATACACCTAATAAACAATTTATTATTATATTATTGTTATTATTATTATATTATTATCCATCCATCCATCTTCCACCGCTTACTCCTTTTCAGGGAACCTGGAGCCTATCCCAGGGAGCATCGGGCACAAGGCGGGGTACACCCTGGACAGGGTGCCAGTCCATCATTATTATCATTATATTATTATTAGGGAGCCAACCACTGAAGGTGCTCTTCTGGCTAGCATGTCTATGGCAGCAAATGGAAATGTCTGGTTAAAAAAATGGTGAAATTTGGCACGTCGATTGGGGAGGGTTTAAAGAACATTCTCAGCAAATTTGGGCAAAGTGCTGAAAGCGCTCTAGCGCCACCATCGGGTCAAGTTTGGAAGTACATTTGTGCTCGCAACTTCTGAACCGTGTCCAAAATGTAAAAACCAGTCTCTCTAAATTACCGGGATCTCTCAGAATGAGATTTTCTTCTTATAAAAAGCTGGGAGGGTTATGGTTGGGGGGAGGGGGTGGGCGTTGGCTACTACATCTCCGACAAATTTTGTCTGATCTTCACTGAATTTGGCTCGCTTAATCTTAAGGCCAGTCAAAACTTGCACTAAGTGAGGGTCAAAAACTGATCCAGAGGATTTTAGATTACAAAAGAAAAAATTGCAGCAGCAGACAGCCAACGGGTCACACAGACGGGTCACAGCAGACAGACAGCCAACGGGTCACAGCAGACAGACAGCCAACGGGTCACAGCAGACAGACAGCCAACGGGTCACAGCAGACGGGTCACAGCAGACAGACAGCCAACAGGTCATGGAGTCGGGTCACAGCAGTAACACCACCCTGCTGCTCATTAGTCCATCTAGAACTTTCCTTCTACAGTCTGAGAATTCCATCACTGTCTGTCATCGAAACCGACACATGATGAGTGTCACTACACATCACTCTTCAGTCCCTTGGCCTAAAGCTTCCCGGTGACTGTTCCCGGTGAATCCCGGTGAATCCCGGTGTCCCCCCCCCAAAAAAATACTGCTCACTGTTATTAGACAAACGATTGGTTTGGTTTAGTTTAGAGAATGAAACGTCACTCACGTGAAGCGCGTCGGCATCCTCAGTCTTCACCCTGGTATCCAGGCGACCGTGCGCGAGCTCGCCGCCCTCGGGATCCGCGCGCTGCTGGAGCCGCTGCGGCCGCGTGATCTCTTCTTCACGAAGCGCGCGCCCGCCGCCGTTACCGTTCTCTCCTCCTTCTCCCTCTCGCCATTGCCGCGATGCGGTGCTCCAGCCTGATTAAGCCGTTTAAACACACACACAGACCCGGTCAAGTGCTCAGCGCACGTGACCATCCACACCGGATCCTTATTTATCTTTATTTCCGTTTAAACCGTTAAATCTCAGCGCACGTGCGGATCAACTTTCCGCAGAAGGGTAAAAATGGAGGAGTGAAATAAAAAAAGAACTCCCCCTGTTCCTCCTCTCAGCCCGGTTCGGTCGGGTTCTTACCTGTAACGGAGACCGCAGCCCACAGGAGGAGGCACCGCGCCGCCCGCATGGCATTCACATACTGCGCGCGGGCATGGAGCCGCAACACAGATCCGCTTTAGAAACGGAACAGAATCAAATAAGGAAATAACACACTCAGGACCGAGACATGCCGCGCGCGACGCTTCATTCAATCATCCTAACGAATGCGCGAGGAAGAGGGAAAACCCGTGCACGGTACCGAGTTCACGGCGCGCGCGCGCTGGCTCTGCAGTGTAAAAAAACACCCGCATGCACTCATTCACTCACGTGCAGTAATCACTAATCACAAACCTGCTCCACAGAATGAGCACCTTCTGATTGGTTGACATCAACCGGGTGGGGCGGGGCTTCTCACTGCGGCGTTCATTTCTCCTCCTTCTCAGACTCCACCCACTGCGAATAGAGTCCGATTATTTAAACGCGCGACATCTTCAGATCAGAAATTACATCAAAGTGAATTGCTTACTAGCCCAAATGTGAGCAGGGAGATTCAGTATTAATATTATGATTATTATTACAGTATGATCAGTGAGACCTGATGATGATATTAAAGCTTATTAAAACGGCTGGACTGATTAAAAGTGAAAAAATGTACACACTGAGCCGTAGTGCCCTTCTGAGGGAGCCTAACGAGGGTGGACAGGTGTGTGACGCCCTTCGCTCCCCTGCCGGAGCCATAACTAGATTAAGAAAATGGGGTGGTGTTATTCACGTGGTATCCCACTGTCGATTAACATCTACTGCTGAAAGAAAAAAATCCTCATACTTTATACAGTGGGTTCGGGTTCCAATACTTTTGAAAAACCCTCGTGTTGTTGCGTCATAAAATAAAACAGCCAATCACGGTCCAATATGCAAATTTAGGCCTCATAACACCAGGATACGTGCTGGATTAGAGTAGGGGTAGGTCTGGATTTGCACATTTAATATTCAAAACTGCTATGTTTCAGAACTATTGGCATATAAGTGCACCATTTACTCTTAAGACATTTCATGAGGACTTTAAGTGGAACTAAACTAAAAAGTTCCATGTAGAACCACATGTAGAGTGCTTCATTCCAAGGATGACTTCCTTCTGGGAAATGAACAGTCAAACAGTCGAAACTTAAATCTAAATAAATACATAAATAATCATTTTCTTACTGTAATGTAGATGTGTGACCTCTGGTTGATCCGGTCGGTCTCACACTCTCTCTCTCACACACACACACACACACACACCGACTTAGTGAGTGAGTCATGCTACACATCCCTTTACTGAGCGAAATCTTTTTTTAATTCATGAAAGCAACCCATGGTTAGGTTTTAGTAAACATCATAAAAGATTCCCAGACAAAAAAAAAAAAAAAAATACACATTTCTAATTAAATGAATCAAAATAACCCAAAAAACATGATGTGGAAAGTTTAAAAAAGTACACACAGTGTTCTCACAGACGAAGGTGTTGAGACACGTGACGAGTGTTCCTCCTCCTTCAGCGTGGTGGATTCAGCTTAGGAAAGAAAAGCGTCTCGCTTTTAACAGGTCACCAAAAATTCGGCGGACGTTTATTTCACACCTGCGACCAGTGTTTGTGTAACTACTTTTGATTGACAGCAAAAAAACAACAAACAAACAAAAATATAATAGTATTTTTAAAAGTGTGTGTGTAGAACCTTTTTTTTTTTTTAAATTAAAAAAAGGTAAAAAACAAAAAAAAAAAAAACAGTTCCTCAAAATTCCAGTGCGTTTACGACGACGTATTCTCCGATCACCTGAGATATGCGTTCCTCTCTGCCCTGTCATGGAGTCCAGCATTGACTCAACACTTTATCCACTAGCATATTAGCAGGAACATGTCCAGGTGCAGCACTTAAGCTAATTGCCTGACGCAGCCCCTGCGCCGCTTCATTACATACGCGCTCTCCCGGGTGCTGCCCGTGAAAAGCTGTTTTATGATGACCAAAAGGCAGAGAAGACGTGGAGAGCATAGCGTATTCCTGAACAGTCAACACTAATGCTCAGTAAGGCCGAGTAGAAATACTTTGAGGAGATCACGACACTTTACATGCTAACACAACGTGAACCTAACCTAGCTATGACTAGATGGAGTGTGATGTAGCGCGACCCTTCGGTGTGGTGGTTGCTTATAAAGCAGACCTTGAACCTAGCAAACATGTTTACGTCCCCTGGAGAGTCTAACGTGTCCCAAGTGCTGCTGCTCCGCAAATTCGTGAGCAGGATTTGTATCATTATTATTGCGCTCCAACTACACGCCCAGGCTCTGAATTATCCGCCTGTCCACAGTCTCGTTCGGCCAGTAGATGGTATTCGGATCTCCGATAGCAACGGCGGGCTGCAACACGGAACACAGGTGCGACGCATAGCTTCCGTCCTGCATACCGGCGCACGAACTTTGCAGAAGAAAACCCAAGTCCAGCTCACAACGACCCCCTTTGGGCTGGAGGTGAACCGGCGACGCAAACCGCGACAGGAGACCGGAATCCCAATCCGATTCGGAAGAAGCGGGGGAAAAAGTGTCCGGGACGTGCGCGGACTCGATGCGGACTGACGAAAGCGACGGAGACAGGAGAGAAGCATTCGAGGTCATATTCGCAGGAGGAAAGGGAACACAAGGGATGAGTTGAGGAGGGTCAAGGAATGACAGCCGATTTTGGTAGACGTCGTCGTGGAAGAAAGGGTACAGCTGAGGAGGACCGAGTTCCGACGAGACGTCACGGGCGGCAACGTCTGGATACATTTCAGAGACGCGCTGATCGTTCTGGAACAACGAGCGTTCCTCTGGATTTACAGTGGTGACGAGTGATGGTTTTTCCATGGTTTCGAGCTTACGTGCAGGAACGTCATCAGCCTCTGTGGGTCTGCTGATCATGTGTCTGTGTACATCATCGAATCTGACATTGACACCACAGTTCTGATTGGTTGGATCAGACCAAAGATTAGTTCGCCTCATCTTTGAGGCCTTTGGGCTGAGGGTAAAGGATCTGCTGCGCTTCCTGGGGTTCACGCCTTCTGAGAATGTTGTGGTTGATGGCAGGGAGCAGAGCGAAGGAGAGCAAGAAAAGGCATCTACCAGGGGTTCCTGGTCCGTTTCAGTTACCTGTGCACATGCAGCCAGATCATGCACGGTGTCATCGTCTTGATGCCGCTTGGGAGAGAATGAACCTCGTTTGTTTAGTGATGTTTCTCGGACCGGTAAAGCTCTCGGGCAGGTTTGTGCAAGCTCCTGTAGAGCATTTGGTTCGTGAACATCTGGAGAAGGCGGCGCGTGCTCAAGAGGTTTACTGTCTGAAATAAAAGTGTCCTGGGGGTGAGAACTGGGAATACAGGTATCATGGTTTGAAGATGAATTTAGTTTGTTCGCTGCGGAAGTGTGAGGAGGGGCTTCTACATGAGGTTCTCGAGGCTCCTGATGGAGGCCCAGGGAGTCACGAACACGTTCTTGTTGGATTTCCACGCTGCTTGCGGGTTCCGTTTCACTTTTACGCCATCGCACCATTTCAGACGGTGGCGCCACGGAGCCGCTCGACAGCCTGAGGGGAAAAAAAAAACGGTTGAGATACCTTTACAGACAATCTTTACAGAACTGAGGGGTGGGAAGAAAAAAAGCTCGCCTCACCTTGTCGTTAGCGCGTCGAGCTGCAGATCTTTACATCCCGAGAAAACAGCTTCCATGGCAACCACCAGCTGATCTACTACGGCATAGTTATTCACGTCCTCCGCAAAGCGCCGATGAACATCCGACTGCAAGTGCTATTCAAACAAACCCACATGGAGAACACGGACTGAGTCACGCTCTACTGCACAAATTATTACATTTACATCAAAAACTAAAATAAATGTAAAAGTTTTGATGGACATTTATTACTTGAAAAATAAATTGAGGGCGGGGTTAGGGTTAGAACCATCGTTAGTTGGTAGTTGTGCCTAAATATTGAAAAACGTATAAACTTCTGCGAGCCCTCTTTCACCATGTGACTGCAGAAAAAGAATCGCAAACAGCACTTCCTGCTCATCTCATTCCTGAAACCCCCCCCCTTTGTTATGTCAAAGTTAAAGCCCCCCCGGGTTAATACATACATACGAAAATAGCAATGAAATTATATTATGGTTAATCTGAAACAGCTTCACAGCGTTTACCTTCGTTATGCATCAGCGTCTAACGCTTCCTTTACATTATTTACACGATTCGTAGGCGGTGTGACGAGTGCTCACCTCGTCCTGATGCTTGTACTTTATCTGGCAGCACTCGCAGAAGCCCCAGCTCCTCTTCTTGCGCGACATTTTAGGGGAAGAAGTTGCCGAGGGTTTTTCCCGACTGTGGATCTGCGCCTCGCTTTTTCTGTGTCGAAAGAAAGAAAAATTACCGTGATGTACAATTAAGGAAATCAGAGGTACAGCTGGAACAGAGTCTTCAGACATCTTTAGGAAAGAGTACTACGGTTGTCCTATTAGCTTTGGGAGAGAAGGGGTTGGGGAGGGAAGAATGTTTAGAGCTGCGATGATGTAAGTGACTTATACATAAGAAGAATGAGAAATTTCAATGTTGTGCTTTATTTCTGTATAAATATTTACCCGGATTGTTCTTTGCTGAGCTCGTCTGCTTTTGTCTTCCCAGGCTGCACTGGGGCAGGGTTCTCAAAAGGGCTGAATCTTCTTGTGTAGCTCAGCATGGGGAAATCCAGACGCTGGCCATGCAGCGGCCTATACTTCCTGTGAGCAAAAGCATCACATATGCACTTACTCAAAAGATGCCGACTTTTCACACTGTAGACTACTTCCGTAAACAATAAATAAATAAATAAAAACGCCTCCTTACAAAACATGGACGATTCTTTTTGTTAATCGTCCCTGTGAACGAGCTGTTACTATAGAAACGGTAACATATCAGAACGCACAATCAATCTTTATGATGTGAAAGTTTTATTTAAGGGTTAAGGTCAACTCGAATCCAGTGCGGCATACACGTCTGAAAGGAACGTGCCTTCGTACACAATAGCATGTTGTTAGCTAATAACGGTGAAGAATAGCTTCCATTAACTCTGTGGCGTAGCAGGGGTGAAACAGATACACATTTACCCTAAACGACCTCATGTGGGGAGTTCGTCCTCACCGGAGCGCTCGTCTGACTTACCTAATGAAGTGAATGGAGCTTTAATGATGTTCAATTAAGTGAAATGCAACCCTTGGGAGAGAAGATTGGATTAAAAACAAAAAAACCCAGAACAGCACACCTTTATTTTACACTGTAGAGACCATGATCGTGGCTTCCACAGTCTCAAAAAAAGACCAAGAAATGAGACCAGAGGATCCGTCCACAGACTAACACACACCCGCTATTAGCAACCCCTGCAGTTCAATAGACCTTTTGATAAATGGGCATTCTCCTGAAGAGTGCCAATAATTCTGAGTTGCGTCGCCACCATTTATACTGTAACTGCAAACGCTGGTGTTTATTGTACATGTCTGCGGTGTGTTTCTCTCTCTACAGGAGACGTGGTGTGTTAGTGGAGCGAGCGCTCACCTGCTTGAGTCCTCCACCTTTACAAAATCCACCTTCAGGCTGCCAGCTGCATCATGGGTAATATTTATTTATACACACACACACACACACACACACACACACACACACAGAAGGAACGTGTTAAACTGTACACTCACACCTACAGACAATAATGCTAATAATAATAATAATAATAATGATAAACAGACACCCTCAGTACCTTTGATGACACGCACACTCGAACATTCACTCGAATTCTTCTCATTTATAAACACACAGAGTTATTAAACATTTTTAAATAAAGCAATATAGCATTAAAAACCACAAACTAAGACACCACGAGGGAAAGTAAACAACGGTATAAATAAGAAGCTTTTATATACACAAGGAAATATACATTTAAAAAAAATTAAGACGAAAGACAATCCTTAAAGAAAAACAGACATTTTATAAATAAATAAATAAATAAATAAATAAATAAATAAATAAATAAATGTGAGTGGGTGAGCAGTACCTCTCTCCTGCGGTGTGTGTGAGTGGAGCGGTGTAAACTCAGCTCCTCTACAACCTTCATAAACTCTGAGTTATTAACGGAGTTAAAAAGAAACATCCTACAGGGCACTGTGAGAATGTGTTTGTGTGTGTGAGAGAGAATGTGTGTGTGAGACTGTTTTATATCAGACGTTCCAACAACTCCACCTACTGTCACTATGCACACACTGCAACACTGATATATATACATATGCCTGTGTGTGTGTGTGTGTGTGTGTGTATACAGTGGTACCTCTACCTACGAGCAGCTCCACCTACGAGATTTTCGACCTACGAGATGGAACACGGGGCAAATTTCTGCTCGACCAACGAGCTGAGGTTCGAGCTACGAGATGGGAAAATTTCGAAGATTGAAGATTTTGAATTTACAGTAGATATGTAATCGTATTATATGCAATCGTAGGGTGTCCTTGGGC
>JAFFST010041495.1:31241-48752 GCA_022414735.1 Noturus placidus | reverse complement strand
AGAGAGAGAGAGAGAGAGAGAGAGATCTAAATGAAACTTTTTTTCCCCAATGTACATATACACCTTTGTGGAGCACCATTAGGTGGCGCTAAACCACCTCTCAGAGCTCTACCTCAATAAATGTCATGCTTAATGTTGAAACTTTCACCTGAAGTTCAATACAATATTCAAGACACAATATAAGATAAAATACAATAAATATTTTTCATACACACACACACACACACACACACACACACAATTGTTCTTTCATGCTTTGACATAACGACTTCATAATCTATAATTAGACTTTATGCACTGAGTTGTGATTAAAAATAATATATTCCATCCATCCATCCATCCTCTACCGCTTACTCCTTTTTCAGGGTCACAGGGAACCTGGAGCCTATCCCAGGAAGCATGGGATAATTTCTCACTTTTACTGTGTATGTACTGTGTTTATATTCCTGTAAAGCTGCTTTGAGACAATATCTATTGTAAAAAGCGCTATACAAGTAAAATTGAATTGAATTGAATTGAATGGGGCTCAAGGCGGGGTACACTCTGGACAGGGTGCCAGTCCATCGCAGGGCACAATCACATACACACTCACACATCCATTAAAATAATATATTCTTATTACGTAATTACTTTGGTTTACCAGCGGATCACGAGGACTTGAAGAGCACCTGTAGTTCATCAGGCATGAGGAGTCCGGGTGGAAAGATGAGACAAGACGAGGAAAGAAATAGGAAACTACGTGAGGACGGATAAGCCAGCGCAGGTGAAAACAAGATAAGATAAGCCGGAAAGCAAGATAAGATGAGGAACGACGAGACAAAACAACACACGCTAAGCAAACCTGAGATGGGTCAATGAAAAAAAGAAATCAAGGAATGACAGGATGAGATAAAATAATACGAGACAAATGAGATAAGGGGAAAAAATTAGACTATTATTGATTGTTTTCCTAAAACAGAAATACACCAGGTGATTCGTTCCTCACGTCGTGGCTGAAACCCCTCCCCCACTACAATCCATCTGAATAATGGACTTTAAAGGTCTCCATCACATTCCTATAGGTTTCCATTAGGAGTTTTATTGGTTACTATTAAATACCACTACATCCCAGTAGGTCCGTCTTTCATGGGTCGATGATTAGCATCAAAATAAAATGAGACAAACCATCAGAAACCATTAAGGACAGGACATTCCATTAAACTTCCATTACAGACTACCAGAAATACACTAATATCCATTAGGAGGCAGGAAAAAAAACCTCTGCATCTGGTTTGTTTATTATGGATCTAAACCTACGTTCACGCTAGCAAGTGATGTTCACTTGTAGTTTGTGCTTGTGGGCATGGCCTATATGGGGTTTTGAAAAAAAAAATGCCTCTGATCATATAGTAGTAGCTATATAACACGTTAATTAGTATGAAATTTTTTGGAAAATGGTTTGTTTTTACACAAACAGCACAACACATGCTGATAAATAGCATACACAAGAGACCAGTGTGTGTGTGTGTGTGTGTGTGTGTGTGTGTGTGTGTGTGTAAGTGGAATTATCTTGAGAGAGACTAGCCTCTGCGTGCGTGAGCATTTGGAACGAGCCTGAATGCATCTGTGTTAAATAGATTAGCGTTCATGTGTGTATTATCAGTATGAGTGTGTGTGTGTGTGTGTGTGTGTGTCTGTGTGCGTGAGAGATAAAGTTCAGGAAGACATTAGACGCGTTTACATGGACAACAATAATCCACTCTTAACCCGATTAAGACCGTAGACCGTACCGTACTCTGACCGTACTCAAATTAAGACAGGTGGAGTATTTCTGTTTTAGTTGCAAAACTGTATACGGTCCATAAAGAAGACAAACTGTATGTTTATACTTGAAATTCTGGAGGGATGTCGGACGGTGTGGCGCGGTGACGTAATGACGCAGGCTGTTAATCTAATTATGATTTATAACATGTAAAACGGGAACATGACAGGAGTATTCTAAATGCGACTCATGTAAACACCTTAATCACATTATTATCTTAATCAGAGTAAGGTCAATAATCCGATTACTGCTGTCCATGTAAACGTAGTCAGTGACAAAAGTGAGCCTTGCATTAGCCTTTAGCCTTTGATTGTTGGAGGTTGAACATCCTCAGAACTCCTCCTTTTTTCTGGTTCAGCCTTGACACGCTCAACTTCTTTCCGCACTCTGACCTTTTATATTCTGGCGAGGCTCATGCAAGGCTAATCATGTCTCAGCTGCTGGTTTGTGTGTGTATTAGGTATCTGTGTGTGTCATTTAATCTCCTTCCTTCCTCCTTATTCTTTTCAAAGTCATTCACACGTTCCGCTCTAGCCGGTTATTTCTCCTGCAAGATCTCCTTCAGGAAGTCCACCACGTCTTCACCTTGTTCCCAGGGCATCAGCGAGGGTTTATACACGCCCGGCTGCGTTGTGCAGAGATCCTGAATGATCCTGTGCATGGGGAAACCTCTCCGAGGGAAAACTGTGTCGTTTTGTCCCAACATTAATGTGGGACAGATGTCATTTTCTCCGTCCCCTATATAAAACACCTTTTGGAACGGTTCCCCTCGCTCCGTCACCCTTTCGCTCATGTAGTCTCTCAGGACGACCTGCTTGCACATGTTCTCTGGGCACTTGGCGCAAGAATGGGAGTGGAAAGGGCGCAAGACGAGGCGCCCGTTGATGTCGAATTCTGCGGGGTTTGTGAAAACCTTGGCGAAAAGCTTGCGAGCGCCGGCGTGCTGTAACCAAGTCTCAATAAAGTACGAGTTAGCGTCCGAAACGACGACGCACTCAAAGTCGTCCCGAACCAGCAGGAAGTCGAGGAGCGCCGCTCCGCCCGGAGAGGCCGGGATTTTCTCGATTTCCGCACGGATGGCGTCCTCGGTGACGCCGCACTCGCTCAGGAACGTCAAGATTTTCTGTGATTGCTTAAAGAAGAATCCGGGACGGAAACTATCGCTCAGGGACGCGGGGAGCTTCTTTAACGGCGCAGCACGGACCACAGAGTCGTCGCTGTTCTCGGCAATCAAAGTCTCGTCGAAGTCAAAGAAAAACAGGAAGCGGGCGGCCATCTTGCTGGTGTTCCTCTCTGCAAAATAAAATGGAAGAAAAAATAATTAGGATATCGCTATAGAGCACATCGACAGGAACTGGATACGAACATTGTGTGGGTTTGAAACACGTGAAATATATTTTACAAAGTTGAAAGTTGGTGCAGAGTTTTTCCTGCGTGAAGTGTGAATGAAAATAATAATGAGGTGAGAGAGCTGGACGGATTAAAGAGCTAAACCGCCGCCGCATCGCTGTCTTCAGGTAGAGATGAAGCGAGGGCTGAATCCCACTGCACCGCTATCTGCAGGGAGGGAGCTGAACGGCATTTTGGGTAGTGTAGGAAAGAAGTTTGCCTCAGAATTTTATCTTTCATCTTTTACACCGTTAAAGACCACATATTAGTTATAAATATCGATAATCAATTTAACAATAAAAAATATATATTTTACAATAAATACATTTAAAAAAGAAATGTAACAAAATAATAACAATAATAATAATAATAATAATAATAATAATAATAATAATAATAATAATAATAATCAATCACAGGTTAGTGCTTGGACCCCTAAAATTACTGGGAGCTCATTCTCTGCTGCTGGGAACTTTGTGAACGGAAGCGCGAGCGCGCGCCGGAATGAAGCCTGCATTGCCGTACAGCGCGTGCACTGAAAATATACCCCTCCTCTAAACACACACACACACACACACACACACACACACACACAGAGATAGAGAGACAGACAGGATGACACACTGAAATAAAAATCTAGAACAAACCGGAAAGAACAGAATAACGGCAGTGATAAATGAACAGCAGTAACAGTAACAGTACCGGTTGAAGGTCGCGCGGCTTTCTGCTGCGGCGCGCGAGCTCCGGGACATCGCTGCCGCACCGGACTGAGCGCGAGAAGGGGGCGGACAGGACACGCTGATGACGTCAGACTCGGCCACGACAGCGCGTCGCCTGACGTCATAAATATTGACATTGCTGAGGATTTTGTTTACACATGAAGACCAGAAGGATAGATAGATAGATAGATAGACAGACAGACAGACAGACAGACAGACAGACAGACAGACAGACAGACAGACAGACAGATAGATAGATAGATAGATAGATAGATAGATAGATAGATAGACAGACAGACAGACAGACAGACAGACAGACAGACAGACAGACAGATAGATAGATAGATAGATAGATAGATAGATAGATAGATAGATAGATAGATAGATAGATAGATAGATAGATAGATAGATAGACACATCATTAGTCCACTGTGGGCACGCCCCACTCCCTGTTCACTAGCTATACAGACCACATACAGGTGTACACTATGATTGTACATGACTACAACTGCTAGATTAGTGCACTATATACTAGGGAACACAGTGTGGATTTGGATACTGCCCACGTCTCTGTCTTTCTCTCATAAAAATATAACACACACACACACACACACACACACAAACATACACACACACACACACACACACACACTCACACACACTTAGTCTATGACCTGGGGGTATGATGACCTTGTCCAGATGAAAGGTGGTTTTTAATTAAGCCATGCTGACAGCAGGCCTCTGTACATGTGTTCTCAGTGTGCAATGGACTCTTATATAATCCGAATAAAAATTTAATAATCACTGAACACATCTCATATAATCAAACCCCACAAAGTACACACTTCCTCAGAATGTGCAGACTGAACAAACCAGACTTGTGTCTCAAATTGTATACTTGAACATTATCCCCACCCCCCAAATGGCTTTTCTGTATTAACATTACCTGACACTGTTATTTCCTGCTTAGGGTTTTATTCTAATTAGTAGTTTTAGTGTATATATATATTTATGACCGTATGTTTGCAATATATATATATATATATATATATATATATATATATATATATATATATATATATATATATATATGTGCAAACATATGGTCATAAATTTCGATTTGAGACACAGTTCGTGGCAATAATTACACAGAAGGTGGAAAGTGTTCACGTGTTCATGTGTTCATTCACGTGGCCACACTGAGGGACAAAAAAAAAGATGTGTCCCAGACTACATGTCAGGTCTAAGTAATTTTAGGCATGGCTAGACACGTGTAAGTGTGTGTGTGTGTGTGTGTGTATGTGCAGGATCGAGATCATAACACATACTAAAAATAGGGGACGTTGCTGAATCAGTGGTCTAATCTAAAGGACAAGACATCCATGTGTTACTGTAAATGGACACCATGGGTTGGGAGCTGTGTGTGTGTGTGTGTGTATGTGTGTATACACTTAATCCTGCAATGTTCACATAAATAACCCTACTGTTTCTCCAGACTCCCGTTTTATAGCAGTACAGCAGAATCAGTATAATGGCATCAACTGAATTTAAAGGGTTACACCGATTAGCCCTAAACTCAGGGGTAAATATGGAAATCCTTGTCCCCCCTGACAAATGTCTACATCTCTCCTCACTCCAGCGCTCATGTTTCAGTCTACCTCTGAAACCTTCTGAATCAACCTCGGGCTACACCTTGTGAGAACTCACATGCGTTTAAATAATACAGGAATCTGAAACCAATCTCCAAATCAGCACCTTGTATCACGTTACCTACCTGCCAAGTCGCCTTCACTTACCAAGTGCACTTTATTGTAGCAACGCGGAACGGTGATGAGTGCAATGCAGGTAAAAATGTAAAGTTGTGGCGCAAATGGAGAAGAACAAGAACTAGAAAACCGATGAGGAGGCAAGAAATGAGACTTTAGATGAGAGAAGAGATAAGTGAGATGAGGCAAAGAGTGAAATAAAGATGAAAAGAGGCAAAAGATGATACAACAAGATGAGACAAGACAAGGACAAATACAAGAAATGAGACAGGAAATGGTGCGAGAGATGAGACAAATGAGATCAAACAAGATATAAAGCAAAAAATTAGGAAACATGAGATGACATCAAATATGAGATACGAAATGAGATAAAACAAGAAACAAGACAAGAAATGAAAGATGAGACAAAGGACATGAGAGAAGAAATGAGACATGAGATGAAACATCAGATGAGAGAAGAGATGAAACAAATGAAGTGAGACAAAGAATGAACCGAATGAATCGAGACAAGCTATAATACAAGCGAGGGGACATGAAAGACGAGATAGGAAATGAGACATATCAAGGAGTAAGACAAGAAATGGAAGATTCTTTCGACAAAAGAGATCAGACGTGACATGAGAGAAGAAACGAGACAGGAGATGATACAAAAGATGACCTCAACAAGATGAGATAAATGAGACAAGACAAGAAATGCGACATGAAGGTCACAGAAGATGAGACAAAAGATATGAGACGAGAAATAAGAAATAACAGATAAAAACGAAGGAAAGCAAATTTCTTTAAAATAAAGCGAGCCTTTGTGTGCACAGATAAACTAGTTAAGTGTATAATTATCTACACAATTAGCGCAATCATGGTACTCATAAGCAGTTCCTTCATGAGAAGTCTCCCGGACTTCATACCCCCTTGTACCACGATTCCAAGATTTATGGGGTTAAATGTTGTAGGTGAACTCGGCACAATGTATCTAAAGCTTGTCTGAGGTTTTATGTTGGCCGTTGCGTACGTATTCTCCGGTGCTACAGGTGGTGCTGTTACAATTTCATGACTGTTTCCTCGATTACAAACAGAAGAACTGGCGCCCCTCAACGTCCATCTTGGAACGTCAGCTGATGTATGAACACCACGGCGAGCAAAGCCTCTCTCTGCACGACGCTGGTTTCCTCCATGATGACGTCACGTTGTTCACGTCGAAGTACGCTTACCTTTCCTGATTGCCAATCAGCCTCGTGAACTGAGCAGACATTACATTTAATGACATTTGTAATATATAATTTAAAAAACAAACAAATCGGGACTGTGCCAGCGTTTACTTATCGCGTTCTCATTTTATTCTCTGTTTCTCCACATCGAATTCTCAGTTCATTCTCAGGAAGCCTTTTTTTTGCTGCCAGTGTGATTAAATATCACAAAGAAATGTGACTTCGTTGTGTATAAAGTACTTTGATTAGTAATAAACCAGTAATCCCTGCATGCGAAAGACACTCATCACAAGTGCACGAAGTCACCGACATCTATTTAACCTAATGCATGATTTGGGATCTCTATGAAAGAATTCCACTCACCTTGTAAACGTCTTGTCCTGAGTAAACTGTGTAAACTGATGTGTCACTTAAAGCTTAAAGTCTAAAGTGTAAAGTCTCTGAAAACGTTTGATGAGTGAAGCGTGAAGCAGGTGCTCCCTCTTGCGGTTGGTTAAAACACTGCAGCTGAACTTTTTACAATAACAATGAACTCAAAATCAGGTTCGTACTGCATGTGTAAACAAAAATACATGAATTGCATTAAATACAAGAATTAAACCGATGATATAAAGCTACAACATAAATGTAAATACTTTAGTAAGATGCTGGAAACCTGAAATAAGAGCTCGCTGCATCGCAACACAACAAACACAATAAATATGAATGTGATGCACATGTGTAGTCTATGATAACGGACCTGTTGCAGTATGTAAAGAACAATACACGAATGGGTTTCTGGGAAAATAATCAAGGACAATCATTGGGGTGGTGTGATGCGCAGACACTGGAGACTCCTTCCATGATAGAAAGCTTTATCACACAGTAAGAAAATGTTGTCGTTGTTTTCTTGAAATAAAATTAAAATCTCGAACTGCTCGTATAAACCAGCGTTGTTTATCTTTGGACTTCATTACAATTTTGCAAATGTGGAAATCTTCAAATTTAGAAAACAAGAGGTACAGTATACCGTAGGCTATGTTCTTCCATCATAACCAACATCGTTAATATATTCCTTTATCATTCTGGACGTGTAATAGACACGTAGTTCAAATCTCTATCTTTTGTTTTAGTTTTTCTTTTATGTTGAATTTTGAGCTCTTCGTTTGCTATGTAAATGAGACGCCTATGTCATCACCTGGCCTCGCTAGCGCTACTTTCACTTTCCTTTTCTCACAAACACAACGCTGCACCTGCAGCAGCTGTTAACTAAAGAAAAGAAAAGAAAGAGGAGGACACGACAGAAAAGCCTTCACGCCCGAAAAGTAAGATATATTAACACTAATCTTTCGACTTTTTATTCAATTAGAGCGAATTTGAGGTAAATTAACCCAGAAAGGATCTAAAGTCTGATGTGTTTCTTTGGTGTAACAAAACATTTACCTCAACAAGTGAAGACGGAGATTCATTCCTTATATAATAAACAACTAAAACACACACATACACACTCACACACACACTCCTCATTACAGGAAACGTCACCATATCAACAACTACTTATTAAAAAACAGTTCATGTGTGTTTTTTTAAAGAAAAGGAAAAAAAGAAGAGAGATTAATCCAAGAACATCAGGAAGAAACCCAGAAAGTAACTGTTTAAAGTATGTGAGTATTTGAATATATAAATAAATAATGTTCAGGTGCAAGACACAAACGAATACAAATGCAATAATCTGAAACAAACAATGTTGGAAATGATGCGCTGCGTGTGATTTCCTTCCCCGTGATGATCCATTTAGGATGGCCGGTGAAGCGAGGACGATCCGAGTGAGCGGTCTGCCTGTGGACGGTTCTGAGAATCGGCTTGTAGACAAACTTCAGATCCATTTCCTGCGTAAAAAGAACGGCGGAGGTGACGTCAGCTCAGTCACCGTTTCCAAAACGATGCCCGGTACAGCCTTCATCACGTTTGAGGAGAGCGAGGGTAAGAGTTGTTTTTAAAAAAATGGTAAATAACAGAATGGATGGACTCTCTCTCTCTCTCTCTCTCTCTCTCTCTCTCTCTCCCTTTCCATCTGTCTCTTTCTCGCTCTCTCTCTCTCCCTCCATCTGTCTCTCTCTCCCTCCATCTTTCTCTCTCTCTCTCTCTCTCCCCCTTCATCTGTCTCTCTCTCTCTCCCTCCATCTCTCTCTCCCTCCATCTGTCTCTCTCTCTCTCTCTCCCCCTCCATCTGTCTCTCTCTCTCTCCCTCCATCTGTCTCTCACTCTCTCTCTCTCCCTTCATCTGTCTCTCTCTCCATCCATCTGTCTCTCTTTCTCTCTCTCTCCCTCCATCTGTCTCTCTCTCCATCCATCTGTCTCTCTTTCTCTCTCTCTCTCGCTATCTCCATCTGTCTCTCTCTCGCTCTCTCTCTCATCTCTCTCTCTCTTTCCCTCCATCTGTCTCTCTCTCTCTCCCTCCATCTGTCTCTCTCTCTCTCTTCTCTCTCTTTCTACTATCTCTCTCTCTCTTTCTCTGGTGCATGCTGGGAGTGGGTGTGGTTAGTGTGAGCTGCGGGTGCGAGAGCGTTTGTCTCTCTTGAGACTTTTTTTTTCCCATTACTTCACTTTTCTATCATTCTTCTTTTTTGAGTGAATGTTGGGAGTGAACATGGTGGAGTGTGTGAGTTTTCTGATCTTTTATTTCTAAAGGTGGTGGTTTATTTGGGTGTGTTTGGTGGAGTCGGCGGCTGCCAGCGTGGCCGGTCAGCATGGCGTCAGGTGAACAGTTTGATTTTGACAAACTGACTGGCCGACACGCTATTAAACTCTCCCCCCCTGACGGGTACTCGGTGGAGGACTGTGTTTTAGCGGTCGGTGAGAGTGTTGGGTATGACTGTGTTAAATCTGCGTCTAGAATGAACAGCGCTGTTGTGATGTTTATAGACAGCATAGATAAAGTAAATCAGCTCCTTGTGAATGGAATAGTGATTAAAGGTTCTTACGTGTCAGTCTCGTCTCTAGTGAATCCCGCTAGGAAGATCATTATTTCAAACGTACCCCCGTTTCTAAAAAACGAGCTTCTGGTAAAAGAGCTGGAGCGCTATGGTTAACTGGTGGCTCCGATAAAAATGATCCCCATCAGCAGTAAATCTCCTCACCTGAAACATGTGGTGTCTTTCAGGAGACAGGTTCAGAAGATCCTGAAAAAAAGCGATGAAGAACTGAACTTGGTGTTTGAATTTAAAATCAATGACTTTGATTCTACAGTGCACATAACATCGGAAACGATTAAGTGTTTTGGGAGTGGCGCTGTGGGTCACGTGATTCGCTCGTGCCCGGAGAGAGCAGGTGAGAATCGGCCCGAAAGTGGAGCATCGGTACCGAGCGGACCGCAGGGAATCATACAGGCCTTGCAAGAGGGAACCCAAGATGATAGTAATCAGGAGAATGAGGTGACGGGGAGCACAGAGGGTGAACAGATAGGACGAGATGATCTAGAAGCGGATGTAAACGTAGGTCACACTGCAACTAGAGTAGCAGAGTCAGTGTTGACTAATGAGGAAGATGTTTTCATGGATGCTGATCTTCCTAAACCATCTACCAAGAGGAAAAACCCGGTAAATAAATCAAACACTGAAAAAATAGTGAAAGTGTCCAGGATGAACCCAATGGGCTGTTCATCTCAGTCAGAGGACAGCATTAAAAACACACAAGAGGGTGAAAGTGTGGGAAGTGACGTAAGTGGAGACTCACAGATGGAGGTGGAGGGTGCGTATTCTTCCACTGAAATTCAATCGTTTTTAGACAGGACCAAAGGCATGCGTTCCGTTAAAGTTGAGTATTCTTTCCCAGATTTGAAATTGTTTATTAATTCTGTAAAAATGTTTATGAAAAACACGGAAAACACCGACCAACCGACTTTTACCGAACAAGACTGCTTTCGTCTCAAAAAACTGATGACGAAAGCTAGAGAGAAATTAGCGAAAGATGGTTAAATGTCTCACATTGTGTTTTCCCCTATTTTGTATCAGTCTCATATTTCTGTTTGAATGCAGGTTAACATTTTCTATGTGTGACATAAAGATAGGATCTTTAAATATTAATGGTGCTAGAGAGGATGTAAAAAGAGCATCCCTTTTTAGCTTGTTTAAGGTTAAGAAGCTACATGTTATAGAGGGTTTGAATTCGGGTTCAAATGGAGTAGGACGCGAAGCTGGAGGCTCCTGCTGATTTCGATTAAAATTTTAATTCATTTGCACTATTTGGTCATATAATATACTTTAACTTATTTTACTCCTAATCTTTACTTATAATTTTAATTTTTTGTCACATTAAAATGTCTGGAAAGAATACGAAAACCCGAGGTGGCATTCAAACACAACTGAGGCCAAGTGCGCGCGCCGTGAGCGTGTCCCCCTCTCCCCCTGAATCGAGCGGTGACTTTGATCTCGCCGCACTCAAGCTTGAGCTGCTGGCTTCATTGAAGAAGGATATCGCTGATATTTTTAATACGGAGCTCCAGGAGATTCTCAAGGAAGCGCTGTCTGTTATCCAGCTTGACCTGCAGGCTGTGAAAACACAGCAGGTTAATGATAAAGTTCCTACCGAGGCTACCATTTCAGCACATATGAAATCTACCATCAAGTCTCTCACTGAGACCATGACTCAATTACATAATAAATGTGAGGATTTGGAGACGAGGTCACGGCGCAATAACGTTCAAATAATGGGAGTTCCAGAAGATACATGTTCAACTGCTGCTGTAGCGGCGTTGTTAAAAGAGGCGTTTGGTCTGGAGAAGGAGCCGGTTTTGGACCGGTCCCACCGGACCCTTCAGCCAAAGCCCAAGCCTGATGAACGACCACGAGCAATTGTGTGCAGATTCCACTATCACAGTGACGGTGTTGATATTTTATGCCATTCGAGAGAGCTCCAGCAGATTATTGTGAATAATTTGATTATCTCTGTTTTTCTTGATTATACTCCTAAGATAGCTCAGGCTCGAGCTGCATTTAATGAGGTTCGGCGTCAACTTCGTGATGTTGAGGGCGCTCGGTATGGAATACTTCACCCAGCTCGGCTTTGCATTACATATAACGGTGTGCAGAAGGACTTTATTTCAGCGGAGGAAGCAGGAGAGTATGTGAAACTATTGATATCAGGATGAATTGTATCACCTGCACAGCGGCGTGTTTTTTTTTTTTTTTTAATTTAAGGACATTATATCTGTTATTGTGCGCAGACTGTTTATCAGATTTGAAGTCAGTAGGGGATTTCTCTTACTGAAATCTTTTGTTTTGGTAAGGGTTGGTTAGTTCAGCGTTCTTTCTGAGAAGTTGTATCATTGTGGATAATTTTTGGTTATAGAGGGATACACTGCTGTCTCCTTTGGGTTATGGAGACTTTGGGTGTCTGGGTTTGGGGGATGGTTGGGGGAGGGGAAATCACTCCGGCTCTAATTGACTATTTATATCCCTATGGTTTACTTTATTAGATGGTTAGTAGTGATATTGATCCCAGCACGGCTAGGACAGGCACACCTTTTAAGATTTATAAGATTTATATATTGAAAATTATATTTTTTTACCCATTTCTTGTGTGACTGAGAAAATCATTGAGGGACGTTTCTTAAAGATACAAGCGGTATTTGAAAATGTTAAAATGATTTTTATCAATGTATATGCTCCAACTGTAGGCACAGAAAGGGTGGTCTTTTTAAACATTTTAAATACTGTTCTTAGTAATTGTGATGATGATGGATACATGTTCCTGGGGGGAGATTTTAACTGCACTGCAAATGCAATGCTGGATAGAAACCACCCAGAGCCACATGGAGATAGCCAGGGATGCATGATTAAGGTAATCAATGCAAATGATCTCTGTGATGTTTGGAGGCTCTTCCACGCCAGTCAGCGTCAATATACTTGGGCTCATGTGAAAGATAATTCTTTGTCTTTGGCGAGGTTTGATAGATTTTATTGCTTCTCACATCAAAGCAACATACTTAGAAGCTGTTTCATACACCCAATTGGTATTTCAGACCATTCCCTTGTCGAAGTTTTTATCTTTGTCAGAGATATGAGATGCAATACCGCTTACTGGCATTTTAATGTATCCCTGCTGTCTGACAGTATTTTTAAGGATGTTCTCGTTTATTTTTGGAGAAGATATACAAAACGAAGTCTGAATACACTTCTCTACAAAAGTCGTGGAACATAGGGAAGGGAAAGATCAAACAGCTGTGCCTACAGTATACCGTACAATGTCACAAGGGACATAACAAGGGCCACGAAAGACTTGGAGAATGAAATAGTGAAGCTGCAGGGTTTAGCAGACTCCACTAGAAAAGGAGAACATTTCAAGGTTCTCCAAAAGAAAGGATCAGCTCTATCTAACCTGTTGGGTGTTTCTGCCCAAGGTGCGCTGGTTCGCTCCCGTCATGAAAACGTAGTCAAAATGGATGCACCCTCTCACTTTTTCTTTGGCCTTGAACACAGGAATGGACAGAGGAAGCTGATGCACTCTCTGTGATCCAGCACCGGGCAACTGCTACAGGAGTTTACAGAGATCCGTAAGTGTGCAGTCACTTTTTATGAGGGACTTTTCAGGACAGAGTTCCAAAGGAAACCAGAAATGGCGCAGTCCTTCTACGAGGGTTTGCCCAAGGTCTCTGAGGAGGTCAGCGTGGAGCTGGAAGGTCAAGTCTCTGCTGAGGAGCTATATTCTGCACTGCAGAGCCTAGACAGCAGTAAGGCACCCGGTATTGATGGTCTTCCTGTGGACTTTTATAAAGTATTCTGGCCTGTGGTGGGAGAGGATCTCCTACTTGTCCTCTGAGACAGTTTGACCAAAGGGCAACTACCAGTGAGCTGCAGGAGAGCAATCCGGACCCTTCTCCCTAAAAAAGGAGATTTACAGGAGATCAGAAACTGGCGACCAGTGGCACTTCTCAGCACCGACTACAAACTGTTATCAAAGGTTCTGGCCATGAGGTTTAGAAAAGTAATGGAGCAAGTCGTTAATGTAGATCAGACTTACTGCATACCCAACAGGTTGATAGCTGATAACATCATCCTAATTCGTGATGTTTTGGACCTCTCCAAGTCATTGGGCTGAGACATTTGCTTGATTTCTTTAGACCAGGAAAAGGCCTATGACAGGGTTGAACATCAGTATTTGTGGCAAATGCTAGATGCGTTCGGGTTCAGCCCTGGTTTTATAAACATGGTGCGAGTCTTGTACAGTGACAAGGAGAGTATTTTGAAGATCAACGGTGGTTTAAGCACTCCTTTTAAGGTCCAGAGAGGAGTCAGGCAAGGCTGCTCATTGTCTGGCATGCTGTACTCCTATTCCTGCACAAATTACGATGGTCTTTTTCAGGTGTAACCCTACCTGGTAGTGAAACTGTTTTTAAATTATCTGCTTATGCCTATGATGTCGTCGTCATCACTAAGACACAAGAAGATATTGACACCCTTGTAGAGAACATTACAGATTTTGGTGTAGTGTCCTCTGCAAAAATTAACTGGGGGAAAAGTGTAGCCTTAACAATCGGCGATGAGTTAAGCAGGAAAATGATTTTACCTGCTGGGCTAATTTGGAACAAATGTGGTTTTAAATATCTTGGTGTTTATCTTGGTGATAATACATTTGTGGGGAAAAATTGGGACAATGTTTTAGAGAGCGTTGAATGGCGATTAAGAAAATGGAAATGGATTTTACCACACATATCTTTTAGGGGTTGCACACTTTTGAGTACAACTTGGTGTCATCCATGTCGTGGCACCGGTTGGCGTGTGTAGACCCTCCAGCACAACTGCTGGCTAAAATACAAGCAATATTGGTGAACTTTTTCTGGGACCGTTTGCATTGGGTCCTGCAGAGTGTACTGTTTTTACCCAAAGAGGAAGGAGGGCAGGGACTCATTCATCTCGTCAGCAGGGGCGCTGCCTTCCGACTCCAGTTTATTCAGAGGCTCCTTGTTGGGCCCAGAGATCTTGTCTGGAGACCCTTGGCCAGGACCATTCTTACTCGAGGCCGGAATTTGGGTATTGCTGAGTCGTTGTGGCTGATGGACTTGAGGTCTCACAAACTTCAGAATCTCCCAAAGTTCTACTAAGGACTGTTTACTGTGTGGGGGATGCTCCACAAACAGAGAAGCACAGGCTGCGTGACCCTATCCTGGCTGTTGAAGGAGCCAGTGGTGCATGGGACTCGTTTTAACGTGGAGCGTGTATCAGGACCCTATGTATTGCAGTTGTTCTGTTCAGCTGGGATCGTCACGTTAGGACAAGTAGTCGAGCGATGTGGTCCTGGTCTGATGAACGCTGCAGGCTTAGCCTCTCACATGAGAGTTACTTCCACCAGGGTCCTAAGCCAGCTGCTCAACACGTGGAAGTGCGAACTCACGGAAACTGAACTGTCTTAGCTGAACAGCTACTGCAACCGACACTGTCACCCGACTACTGACGAACCATTTCCTGAACTAACCCTTCATCCCGATTTTAAAGACTGTACGGGACAGCTATTAAAGCCAAGAGGGACTCTCACAAACAGGTTGGATGTCATGGGGGGTAAAGTCATGTATTCTCTGTTTGTGAAGGTACTAAATACAAATAAACTGAGCGGTAGGCCTGACACTCCCTGGAGAGCTCATCTGGGGCTCGACAGCGAGGTCAGACCTGCGTGGAGAGCACTGTATAAACCAACGTTGACTAAAAGGGTTGGGGATTTACAGTGGAGAATTTTACACCATATTGTGGCTGTAAATGCTTTTATTTCTGTGATCAATCCCAATGTAAGAGATAACTGTCCATTTTGTTCACACAGGGAAACTGTCTATCACTGCTTTTTAGAGTGTAACAGACTTTACACATTGTTCCAGCTATTAGAACGAAAGTTCACGATGTTTGGAGAGAAGTTTTCCAAGCAGATGTTTATTTGTGGTTTTAGATACAGGCAGAAGGAGAGAAGGAAATGTCAACTGTTTAACTTTGTACGAGGACAAGCGAAAATGGCGATCTATCTTATTCGAAGAAACAAAGTTGAAGAGTCCTCAGATTGTGATGCAAACACAGTTTTTGTTAGAATGGTAAAGGCCAGATTAAATATCGACTTCGTGTTCTACAGAACTACTAATAATGCAGAGTAGTTCACTCACATATGGTGTCTGAAAGAAGTTTTATGTTCAGTAGTGGAGAATGCTCTTATTTTTGGGACTGTGTTGGGTTAAATCATGTTTATGCTTTTATTTTCATTTTTTTATTTTTTACCTTAATTTATTCTTTAACCTACTTTCATGTGTACGTCTGAAAAAGACAAAGCATCATGATGTAAAAATCCTGTTTTGAAACTGTTGAAACTCTCAACTCTCTCACTCTCTCTCTCTCTCTCCCTCCATCTGTCTCTCTCTCTCTCCCTCCATCTGTCTCTCCCTCTCTCCCTCCATCTGTCTCTCTCTCACTCTCTCTCCCTCTCTCTCTCTCTCTCTCCATCTGGCTCTCTCTCTCACTCTCTCTCCCTCTCTCTCACTCTCTCTCTATCACACCCTCCATCTGTCTCTGTCTCTCCGTCTCTCTCTCTCTCTCTCTCTCTCTCTCTCTCCCTCCCTCCATCTCTCTCTCCCTCTCTCACTCTCACTCTTTCTTTCTCTCTCTCTCTGTTTAACAGTTGCATCGAGACTCGCTCAGACAGGGAAGCAGGTTTTTAAAGTCAATGACAAAAGCTATGACATCACCATCAGTCTCCTTGATGAAGAAGTGGATGCGGATAAAGTACGGCGTTACTCACTTTTACTCAGTTTCCCTCATATTCCATCTCTCTCTCTTTCATGGAAACCATGTTAATTCTCTCGTTCTTCATTCCTCCTCCTCGTCCTTCTCCTCAGGTCCTGCTGAAGATGTCGGTAGTGGTGGACTACAGGAAGCTCCCGGGAGGAAAAAACACTCTTTTTTCTTTGCATAAAAGTTTTCCAGGTGTCCATTTGACTTTTGACGACCACAAAGGCCTCTACACTCTGAAAGGGCGCTACAGTGAGGTTCAGTCGCTCAGCAGCCTGGTGTTGGATTCCATGGAAAATCAGGTATTACTGCTAGTACACCTTTCCCACTTTACAGCCATTTCACTTCAGAGTTTTAAGCATTTCAATACATTTCCCATTATTACTGTTATTATTATTATTATTATTATTATAATGATGATGATGATGATCATCATCATCATCATCATCAATTGAATCTTATTGAATCCTGCATGGAGTAAAAGATATTCTTGTTTTTATTTTATTATTTTTATTTGTTTTTAATATATTCTTAATATCTGAATGCTTTGTGGGGTTGTTTTTCATATCTAAAGTTGCTTGGATTTGTTTTTATCCATCAGGGTGATAATGACAGTATTATCAAGAGTGATCTACATCTTTATTCATTTATTCATCTGAGCAGTTGAGGGTTAAAGGCCTTGCTCAAGGGCCAAGCACGGCCTTCTGATCAGTAATCTTAACCACCGTGCTACGTGGCACATCTGGGTTGTCCTCCAGTAATGATGGTCATTCTGACACGGTGTGAATGTAGCCACTCCTCTTCATAATTCTGAAAATTAAAAATGTCATGTCTGTAAGCAGATAGAGACAAATTCGTACATTTAAAATCTATATTATGAGAGTATATATA
>JAFFST010041495.1:5079-22830 GCA_022414735.1 Noturus placidus | reverse complement strand
ACGCCCCCATCATCATGCACACTCGCTTAATTCCCCCCATCATCACACACACTCGCTTAACGCCCCCGATCATCACACACACTCGCTTAATGCCCCCCCATCATCACACACACTCGCTTAACGGTCATAAGGAGGTCATTTTTTTGGTTATTTGTGTATGAGGAATACTATAAAGGCACATGGTGGTTGAGTTTCTCAGCAGAAGAACAGGAACATCACCATGATTAATCATCCCACCCATCATTATCACTGCTTTACTTTTAACTTTCACACGCCACGCTCTCACACGCTGTACCCTTAGAGTTTAAAGTTTGATACTCAAATCTCAAAAAAATTATTTTTAAAATTAAGTTTAAAATGAACTGAATTTAAAAAAAAAAAACAATAAATGTGATTCACAAATTCATTACACTGAGACCACACTACTGTCTTGTTAATGTGTACTTACATGGACATATCTCTCTCTCGCGCGCGGTGGAGGAGTGAGTGTGGTGTGTGGAAGACGTGAGCGTGGGTTGGCATCTTGCCAAAGTTTGTTTTTTTTGCTTTACTTTAATTTAAATTATTGAATGTGTAAGTTATGAGTATTGATGGCTGGAAAAAGTTGAGTGGGTGAGAGTGAGCGGGACGACATGGCCTCCGAGGCCAGAGGCCTTGGTGTGAGGTGTGTGCTGGAGAATGGAGAACAGGTGGAGGAGGTTCTGCTAGCAGTGGGAGAGCAGGTCGGGTGTGAGAACATCTACTCCGCCTCCCGAATGAACAAAGCCGTGGTAGTTTTCCTAAAAAAGGAAAGATTTGTGAATATGCTAATCAAAAAGTGAATATGGCTAAAAGGTGTCATGTTACCCCTCTTTCTGCCCCTGCGACGTGGGTCATTATTTCTAACGTACCCCCTTCATTAAAGACGAGCTGATAACGAAGGAGCTGGTGCGCTTCGGAAAGTTCGCCAACCACATGAAGGATATTTCGCTGTAAAAACTCCGCAGTAAAACACGTCTCGTTTTTTTCCGCAGAGAAGTTTACATGTTTATAAACAACCGCGACCAAACCCTAGACGTTAACTTCAAGTGTAAAGTCGGTGACAGCATCTACACTATTTTCGCCACTACTGAACACCTGAAGTGTTTTGGGTGTCGGGAATAAACGGCTGAGCTGCCCACATAGAGCGGTGCAGCCGGGGAACTCCAGGGGAGACAGGGCCAGGGTACAGCAGTAGCAGCGCGGAGACAGAGCGGTGCAGCCGGAGAGCTCCGGGGGAGACGGGGCCAGGGTACAGCAGCAGCGCGGAGACGGAGCGGTGAAGCCAGGGAACTCCGGGAGAGACAGGGCCGGCGTACAGCAGCAAAGCGGAGACGGAGCGGTGAAGCCGGGGCACTCCGAGGGAGACGGGGCCAGGGTACAGCAGCAGTAGCATGGAGACAAAGCGGTGCAGCCGGGGAACTCCGGGAAGGAGCAGGAGCGCAGGAGCTATAAGAGGAGAAGGTCTGTCCACACACAGAATTGGAGGAGGAAGAGGTCGAATCTGATTAGCCATATACTTCTGATTTTTCAGGACAGCCGGGGCAGCTTTACATCACAGAACAGACCAAAAGATCTCTCGAACAAACTATTTCCCAGACAAAAAATACTCAAAAAAAAGAGGAAATTTGAACGTCTTGTCACCACGGAGAGACTTCACACTGAGAAAATGGACATCAGTCGCAAGACAATCTTTAGTATAAACAGCACTGTGGACTTTCACACATTATATGGATAAGACTGAAGGGGTTTGAGGTTCCTGGGTGGAGGGCGTGGGTGAGGGTTTGGGGTTCTCTTTTTTTTTTTTTTTTTTTTTTTTTTTTTTTTTTAAATGTGAATGTGTAAATATACTATACCAAACTGATGCGTTAAAGGCGTCTTTAAAAGTCTCTCTCTCTCTGTCTCTCTGTGCCTCTCTATCTCGCTGAGCTGTACCAAAATGGGGAATCAGTGATCTGGACACGTTTCCTCCTTCAATTGCAAACACACACACACACACACACTGGCACACAGGCACAATAGCCTGTCATTAATTGATGAGCTGTAGAAGATTTTACACAGAGAGAGAGAGAGACAGCACCTGGATCAATTACCAAGAGTGAGAAGAAGGGATTTAGATAAAAGTAGGTTTTTGAAAGGTGTGTGTGTGTGTGTGTGTGTGTGTGTGTGTCTCAGAGAGCGCGTGAGTGACAGAGAGCGCGCGAGTGACAGAGAGCGCGCGAGTGCATGAAATCAATGGTGAACACTTTTTCTATCTAACACAAAAGGCCATGTAGGGCTACACATACAGAGTTGGTGTGTAATCATCATCCGCCAATCTTCCGGTGTGTAAGATGCACTTAAAATCCATCAGGGACTTTTGTCTGACTCCTGCTGTCCCCACACACGCGCGAACACACACACACGCGCACACACACGCGCACACACACGCGCGAACACACGCGCGAACACGCGAACACACACACACACACACACACACACGGTAATCTGACATGCTGCTTTTCCTTCATCTATAATTCAGAAGAAGCCGTGGGACTGAGTGTGCATTACTGAGCACTGAGTTTATTCATTTATCAAGCACCAGACCTCGATTAGATTTCTCAAATCAGACTCAGAAGCTCTTCATTGTTATCCGTTCCGTTCAGTACTGTGAGTTCTGATTGGCTGAAAGAAGTCGGAATGAAGTATGTTGTGAATTTTTAACATAGGAAGCCCAACACATGGCATCATGCTCGTTAAAAGTCTGGAGAACTCTGTTGCTAGGCAACTGGGACAGACTGACACGAGCATTGGCAATTTAGCTCATTTCATCATTTATGTTTTAACTGTATTACCGAAAACAATACAAGGCCAAAGAACAAAACCTAGTTAGATATTCAGTGTACTATTTTTTTTTTATTAATTTATTTTTAAATGACACATACAGTATCACAAAAGTAAGTACACCCCTCACATGTGTGTAAATATTTGATGATATCTTTTCATGTGAGCACTGAAGAAATGACACTTTGCTACAATGTAAAGTAGTGAGTGTACAGCTTGTGTAACAGTGTAAATTTACTGTCCCCTGAATATAACTCAACACAGCCATTAATGTCTAAACCGCTGGCAACAAAAGTGAGTACACCTCTAAGTGAAAATGTCCAAATTGGGCCCAATTAGCCATTTTCCCTCCCTGGTGTCATGTGACTTGTTAGTGTTACAAGGTCTCAGGTGTGAATGGGGAGCAGGTGTGTTAAATTTGGTGTCATCGCTCTCACACTCCCTCATACTGGTCACTGGAAGTTCAACATGGAACCTCATGGCAAAGAACTCTCTGAGGATCTGAAAAAAAGAATTGTTGCTCTACATAAAGATGGCCTAGGCTATAAGAAGATTGCCAAGACAGTGCTGGAAAATAATGGTGGCCACACAAAATATTGGCACTTTGGATCCAATTTGGACATTTTCACTTAGGGGTGTACTCACTCTTGTTGCCAGCGGTTTAGACATTAATGTCTGTGTGTTGAGTTATTTTGAGGGGACAGTAAATTGACACTGTCACACAAGCTGTACACTCACTACTTTACATTGTAGCAAAGTGTCATTTCTTCAGTGTTGTACATGAAAAGATATCATCACATATTTACACACATGTGAGGGGTGTACTCACTTTTGTGAGATACTGTAGTTGAGTAGGTGTGTGTGTGTGCGCGTGTTTATAGTTCAATGGATGTGTAAATATAGTTTTTCTTGTTCGTATTGGGAAAGAAAAACGTGTGTATTGAGAACTTTGCTAATCTCTTTGTCTTTCGCCATGACCTGAGTAGTTTAGCGTTACACTCGGTAGCTGTGAGCACTCGGGTGAACGTTTTCCCATTAACTCACCTGTTTCCTCATTTCCACTTCTGCTATTTTAACAGGAATTAAAAATCACGTTGTTCCTGTTCTTCAGCTTCTTAGTCACCTGAATCTCACCTGGGCTGCATTCCAGTACTGTTGCTAAACTGCACGCTCAGACCTGCAGCTCAATTTGTTAAATAACATTGTTGATGTTTTCCAGCTTAAGGATCGTTCGATTTATTTAATCGGCCAAGGTTAATAATAATCCAAACGACATTTGGAAATAACGTCATCATTGCAGTGGAAATATCCTGGACATGGACGACTTTACAACTTTATGAATTAAACTAAATTCTGAATAATAAACATTAGAAAAATCTACGTTCGGGTTCTCACCCCGGTGCGACTTAAATCAGCTGTTCAAAGAGCTTTTTATTCCATCGCTCTGAGGGCGTTTTCATTTCATTGTTTTAGCCTTTTCAGGTCTTTCTGTTTCTGTCCCTCGTCACAAAGACAGCCTTTGACTCACTCGGCATGTTAATTAATATATGATACGGTTTTCTACAAAGAGCTGGAGGACGAATCGGACCTGAAAACATGTTTACGTGCGTAGCACAAATACAAGAGAAGGTGAATAAATCCTTCTCAGAGGGCTTTTCTGTCTTTAATCGGGCTGCTTGTTCACACCTTTCATCTCCGACGCTTTCCGCTCGACTCAAGTGCAGTCTCTTTAATGGTCACGATAAAAAGAAATGAACGCTCGCTTTGTTTCCTTGAGTTCAGTCGTATTTCTCGCCCCTCTTTTGTTCCTAGCTGTTGTTTTCCCCTAAGTGTTGCAGTGCACTCTGGGAACTATCCAGAGCGGCGGGTGTTTTTAACTTTGGTTTTATGGGTGAAATTAACCAGTTGAATTGTGGTAAATTCCCCGATGAGCAGCTCGCCTGACATACAGCTTGCGAGACGTTAAAACTCGACAATCAGGAAGTGGTTTTCTCAGATTCTTATCCTTGTAGACCAGGCGGCAAACACCAAGTACACCTCACTGTAATAATAATAATAATAATCATAATCATCATCATTACGAAGATTAGTAGTAAAATTAATATTAATGGATTATTCAATAACATTTGCTGAAAGAAATGTTGGTGGGTGTGTGTGTGTGTTTAGGCTCAACATATTACGACAACGTTCGGCCTTTGGCTTATCCTGACTCGGACGCTGTTCTCATCTGCTTTGACATCAGCAGACCAGAGACGCTGGACAATGTGTTAAAGAAGGTACACACACACACACTCACACTCACACTCAGTGGTTGGAGAGATCAGTAAAAGATGGAAAGTCCTGAAAATTATTTATACTTGTTGAAGGATTCGTTAAAGTGAATCAGATAAAACAATTCACAAACCATAACGAATCAGACGTCTTTGTTTGTTGCGCACTAAAGGAAGCGGCCATGTCGAGCTCAGCAATTGAAATGTATCGTATAACCGTCTCATTTCCAAAAACGACAGAAAAGAAGAAATCAAACGATGAAAAATGCAAACCGCGATTTGCGTCATTTTTTCCCCTTCACGTCCTCACTCACGACTTTAGTTCCTACCTGCCGTTACCGTATTTCCAGCAACAACAACAGAAGACAAACTTCTAAGCATGGTTTCATCTTGCACGTCGTACACGCCCGCTTGTGATCGTTAAACGTTACGGAGGACAGTAAAGCTGGTACGGAAGGAGGAGATCGTCTGGGTCTCAAACTCGAACGTCACATATAAAACACTGAGCTTTACACGGACCGAATTCGTGGTGATCTATAAAAAATATATTTAGCTACGTTCTCCTTATTATATGTATGTAATAATTCCGGACAGGCCCCGTTCACAAATGGTCACTACACGCCCACAAGAGACAAACTATAAGCGACTGGGTCAGTAATCTTTTTTTTTTTCTGTTCTTTTTTTTTTTTTGTCTATCCTCTCTCTTCTTCGGGTGTGTGTGTGTGTGTGTGTGTGTGTGTGTGTGTGTGTGTGTGTGTGTGTGTGTGTGTGTGTGAGAGAGAGAGAGAAGCAGAGCGAGAGAGAAAAAGTGACTAGAGCGGAGGTCTTCAACAGGGGGTCCGCGACCCCTAGGGGGGTCCGCAGAAGTACTGCATGGGGGTCGCAAAGGTTTTGGTACCAGTTTGATATAACACAATTTCATACAATATATATATAATTAGGGGGTCCCCGCTCTATCTCGCCATCAGTTTGGGGGTCCTTGACCTGGAAAAAGTTGAAGACCCCCGTGACCCCTCTAGATTCTAGAGTATCAGATTAGTTTTTATGTAATGTTGCCTCAGGTCACACACACACACACACACGCGCACACACACACAGTTAATTGCTGTTTTGACAAGTGTGTGTGTGTGCAGTGGCAGGGTGAGACACAGGAGTACTGTCCCAATGCGAAGGTGGTGTTAGTGGGATGTAAGCTGGACATGAGGACGGACCTGAACACACTGCGAGAGCTGTCCAAACTCAGACTGATACCTGTCACACACGAACAGGTGACACACACACACATTTTCTGGGGGATGGAAATTCTCATCCTCAATCACATCCTCTCCATCCATATCAGATCGCTCTGGGTTTTAAATCTATTTTTAAAATCACTTCAAAATGGTGGGTGTGTGTTTAAAACACAATCTAAGTGTTAACCCTTTTGAATAAATCTTAAATAGAAATGACAAAGTGTGTTAAAAAGAAAAAAAATATTTAAGTATTCGCACTGAAATATCGTTAAAAACAACGATTTTCTCACATGCTACTTAGCTAGCTAGCTGTTGGGGATAAACATTTATAGCCAGTTAGCAAATACTGAAAATGGAGAACGAGTAACGTGTACAGGTTTTGTGTTTAATAATGGCTTTACCACCCCGCTGTCTCTCACACACATACACACACACACACACGCCTTATTCAGACACACTACTGTTAGCGCTGTCGCTAACAATACTACAGCATTTCTCATGGATATTTAATATGGAAATGTTCTGAGGTCTAGAGATTTTTATGGCTTTAAGGCAAAGTAAAGTGTGTATGTGTGTGTGTGTGTGTGTGTGTGTGTGAGTATAGTCTAAATAATTGACAGTTAATTAGACTGCGCACCCACATTCATTTTGCATTCCTGTTCTTAATACTCTAGCTCTGCCACTAATTTCTCATTAATGCTAACAGAAGCCGCTAGCTAACGTGAGCTAACCCGACAGGATCCCTGAGGGAATTTTGATATCATATTAATATGTTTCTCATCAGTAATGCTAATAGTAGCCGCTAGCTACCATGAGATAACTAGACAGGATTTCTGACGGGAATTTTATATCATATTTTCACATTTTTACTCCTAACTGTAGCCGCGAATTAAATATGAGCTAACCTGACAGGATTTTTATCATATTCAGATGTTTATCATCATTAATTCTAACATCAGCTGCTAAGTGAATGTAAGCTAACCTGACAGGATTTTTATACCATATTCGAAGACAATGCTCATTGTTAACGCTAATAGAAGCTACTAGCTGTGATGAGCCTCCCTGACAGGATACCTGTGAGGATTTTTATATCACATTCCTGTGTTTCCTACCATGCTGCTAGTAATAACTGCATGACGTAGCATGAGCTAACCTGACAGGATTTCTGAGATGAAACTCCAGTTATATTTAATAATCTTTCCCACTAACACCCGAGTTTTAAGTTATATCTATAAATGTCCTTAATTGCTAATGCTACCAACTGAACCAGGCAAAATTTCTGATGGGATTTTTTTTATTAGTAAAAAAAGATAAAAAACAACACTAACCCGAGGTTTTGAGTCATTTAAACATGTTCATATTCTTTTATGCTAACGCTACGAACTATTCCGACAGGATTTCTCAGACGTTTATTAAATCTAGTACATTTCTAAAAGTGGAAATTATTTACTGCTAATGCTAGCTAAAAAAAATAACCAGACAGGGGTTTTACTGCTAGTGTTAACATCTTAAGCTAATATATTATAGTTTTGAACATGTTGATCTAAACCAAGAGCACCTCTCACTCGGGAGAAAATTAAACTCCTTATAAAAATAAATATTTTCAGAACAGCTTGAAGATATTCAGTATTTGCTAACTGGCTATAAATGTTTATCCCCAACAGCTAGCTAGCTAAGTAGCATGTGAGAAAATCGTTGTTTTTAACGATATTTCAGTGCGAATACTTAAATTTTTTTTTTCTTTTTAACACACTTTGTCATTTCTATTTAAGATTTATTCAAAAGGGTTAACACTTAGATTGTGTTTTAAACGAATGCTAACTGAAAAAACAAACAAACAAACAAACAAATACATACAAAATATTTTTTGTTAACTAATATTAAGAGTTCACTCTGTCCTGCTCCCTATCTAGGGCACTTCTCTGGCGCAACAGATCGGCGCCGCAGCCTACGCTGAGTGCACGTCCAAAAACTCAGAGGACAGCGTGCGGGACGTTTTCCACGTCGCCACTGTAACGTGCATCGGTTACGACACCCAGCGGCCAAAGCGCTCAGGATTGCATCGTCTCAAACGCGCTTCCCAGAATCCTCAGCGCTCAGAGATCCTGGAGCGACGCAAAGACCGAGCCAAGAGCTGCACGGTGATGTAGGGGTCGCAATTTCATGACCTCACGTTCTACAGCAAGGACTCACTTTATATTTTCTTTGATTTTCATTTTAAGCATTGAAATTGATATGGACAGTTAAGGGGGAACGTAATGATGGTCAGAAGCACGAGAAAAGATGTATTTGTTGACTTTATTATTTTTATTTTTTAGCACTGAACTCTTTCGCATCACAGAGGAGTGAGTTAGTAATAAAACCACGACCCCATCCTTTTTTGGAAGCATTGAGATATTTACTCATGTTTTATTAAAGAAATGCACATCTATTTTTACTTATTTTTTGAGAAGGAAGTTGACACTAAAAGGACTAAGAAAGTTTATAGAAATTTTTCATTATTGAATTTTTATTTTTTCATGAGGAACGCTGATGACGGAGGGGTCCTGAGACTTTGCTGATTTGATTTTATTTTATTACATTTTTCGCTGTTGACTTCTTATTGAGAGTGGGTTTGGGACCTGAAGGAGAAGAAATTTAGACATCTGAAAGCCCTAGAGTAAATCTCCTAATTGAACTAAATTCACTGGACGTTCATATTTGGCATCATTTCATTGACTTCTGACTCCACGCATAAGATTTAATTCTAATTTCGTTGTTTATATTAGAATCTTTTGTTCGCTGCCCAGTGATCCGATCGTGTAGGAGTTCGAGACACCGCTGACGCACTTTATTTTCTATTTCTTTACATCACTGTATGACTCTTGGGTTTTTCCTTCACTGTTAAGATGGAGACATGGGTGGGACGAACTGGATATTTTACAGATTACATAAAAATAAGGGCAGGGGTGCACAGTTGTTTAGTGGTTAGCACATTCACCTCACACCTCCAGGGTCGGGGGTTCGAGTCTCTGTGTGTGTGTGTGTGTGTAGTTTGCATGTTCTCCCCGTGCTGTGGGGGTTTCCTCCAGGTACTCCGGTTTCCTCACCCAGTCCAGACATGCATGGTAGACTGATTGGCGTGTCTAAAGAGTCCGTAGTGTATGAATGGATGTGTGTGTATGTGATTGTGCCCTGTGATGGACTGGCACCCTGTCAGGGTGTACCCCGCCTTGTGCCTGATGCCTCCTGGGATAGGCTTCAGGTTCCCTGTGACTCTAAAGGATAAGCGGTATAGAAGATGGATGGGTAGTCGGATGAATAGTCATAATGCATGAAAATGTATGAGCACATATTGTTGGGGGAGAAAAAGGTTTGTGTCCATGCAGGTATAAAAGTACTATTGTAATAAAGAAACAATACAAACATAAAGGAAAGGAAGCTGGTGTCTGACACCATTTCTGTGTTACTGCTGAGAAGACGTTAGTTCAGACTAAATAGAACAAAAGAAACTGTCACGGAGTACAGAAACGGTCTGTGATGTCACTTCCTCTTTAATAAATGTCTCCACAGCTTGGTTTAATTAAGGATGTTATAAAGGATTGGGGCGCACAGTGGCTTAGTGGTTAGCACGTTCGTCGCTCACCTCCAGGGTCCGGGGCTCGAGTCCCGCCAGGGCCATGTGTGTGTGGAGTTTGCATGTTCTCCCAGTGCGTCGGGGGTTTCCACCGGGAACTCCGGTTTCCTCCCCCAGTCCAAAGACATGCATGGTAGGCTGATTGGGTGTGTGAGTGTGTACCCAGACGTGTGACTGGCAGCAGCTACACGCCTGTCCCAAACCTGGATAAATGGGGAGGGGTGGGGAAAGCAATGGCAAACTACCCCACTACTTCTGCCGAAATGCTTTGTGGGTCACATCGATGAAATGCATGGTGTTGACCCCTAAAGTGACCGAAGGTCAGTCTCGACTAATAGGTGATAGAGAGAGGGATTGAGGTATTGTCAAAACTGTGTGAATTTGAAAATAAAATAACTACATAAGAAATGAGTTGTAATGAGTCATATGTACTAGTGTAATAAATGGCATCACTGATTTATTCATCACTAATAATTTTTTATAATATTTAACGTTCTTTAAATGTTTTTGTAACTGTGTCTAATGTAGTGATAAATAACTACTTCATATAGATTTTTTTTATTAATGAATCCAACATTAATAACAAGTAGTTATTAATAATCATGTCTAGAGAATTGTCTTCGTGTGCATTTTAACCGGAAAAAGTTTCAGAAATGGAAAAGACCTTTAAGCAATATTAAAACTTAACGGTAATAAACTAAATAGTTCCTAAATTAGCTACAGTTAGTCAGTTTAAATGACTATATATGTTGATATACTGTAAATAAAGATAGGATATAAAATTCTATTGAATTTATATTCTTTATATATAAATTATATATATAAACAATAAGGCTGTGGGAATTTGTTAGTAAGTGACTGAACCTTTCTGCTCTTGTATGAATCTGTGTGTTTTGAGGGAAGGAAGCACAGTGATCCGTGTGTGTGTCCTCGTGTCCTATTCTCACACTGACCTCATGGATATTTAAGAGGTAGAGTAACAAAAGTTTTTAGAGTGTAAATAATCCTCTCTTTAGCAGGGTGGTCGCTGATTATTTTCCTCTAATAACACTACACACACACCTCCAGACAACAATCCCTGGTGGAAACATAAAACCACACATTCATTTGGTTTCATGTACTCTCATACACACACACACACGCATGTATGCAATATATGTGTGTATGAGACCAAACAAGAACACAGCAGCAGCATCTCCTTCCTCAGGAATGTTTTTTCTCCATCTTACACTCTTCAGATGATCGTATTATTCGGGTGTGTTATGAAATCAGATGTGTGCTCAGATTATAAACGCTCTCAACCCTCAGGGTGCACTCTTAACGTCAAGAATGATTCACCATCACTGAGACGGAAACGAGGAGAACGATCCGCTGCGAGACGGCGTGGAAAAGCGGTGGGGTGCGAAGAGCTCCCCTCAAGGTGAAGGAGGTTCTCCGGATAAAGCCGATCTCGAGGACTGTGGTGTAAAAGGATTCTCAGTAGGCGTAGGGAACACGCTGGAGGGAGCACACTGAGGGGAAGAGCTGAGAAGTGAGATTCTTCAGAAAGGACACAGGAGCTCGCCCTCCTGTAAATCGCTTACAGGAAGCATTTACTCTGGTTTAAAAACCAACGTCTCGTCACGTTCTCCAACGGAGCACAAGCACCTCCTTACTCGAAAAATTGTTTGGCTTGTGGGCGTGGCCTGTCAAACAGTAATAGCTATAGATAACTTCTAAAACTATTTTGTTCCTAACAATTCCAATTTAAAAACCATTGAAATTAAAAATAAAACTCCTGTCCTGAAAACTTAATGCTTCTGACAGTGGAGACTCCTTCCACAGATGTTAAAGGAAAAAATTCCTTACAGAAAAACCTCACCAGCTCGACAACTACACGCTTTTTAATCTCTGTAGCAGATTTACGTCCCGGCGAACAAGCGGTTACTATGGAAACCACAGCGTATTCAATTGAGCGTGTACGAACTCGTTATTTGAAAAAGCGACCAAACAGCTTCCTGTTCCCATATCTTCTCACGCTCCAAAGATCACCTCGCCTCACCATCAGCTCATCTTCACTGCTTCAGCTTTATTCCAAGAGCTATGATGTGCACCACAGGAGACGAATCAGTGCTGCACACACGTACACACACACGTACACACAGACACGCACGTGACTCCGGTTCTGCAGAATACATGAAGCACATCTCCAAGCTCAGTTCTTGCTTGTGGTGAGTAGTGCTGTGAAGGAGTCAGGCAGGGGCGTGGGTTTGATGTATATTTAAAGGGTCGGTAGAATAGACGGCGCTCTACAGGCAGCTGCGCCAAGGACGACCCCAGAGGCGCCCGGAATCCATATTAAACAAACACTCGTAGCCCGGGTTTGATGCATCACGTGTCGTTTCAAATCCACTGCAGTGTCACACAGACAACATTAGTCGAAATTGTGTGCCCCTGTCCAAATTCTTATGAACCTGACTGTGTATATATCACACGCTGCTGCTGGGTTCTGGATCGTGAGTGGTCAGGGGGCTCGGACAGTCGTGCGGGTTTACGAGTGTATTGACGCGCTAGTTCTGATATGTTCTCGTTTCCATAGTAACGGCTCGTTCACGGGGACGAGTAAGGGTTCACTACACAGTTTACATCTGGAAGGAAAAGTTTCAGGAAGGTGAGCGCTGATGCTGATAAAGTGAGGGGGGATGGAAGGAGAGAGAGAGAGTGAGAGAGGGACAGAGAGAGAGACAGAGAGAGGGATGGGGAGAGAGAGAGAGAGAGAGAAAGTGAGAGACAGAGAGAGAGAAAGAGAGACAGACAGAGACAGAGAGAGAATAAGAGAGAGAGGGAGAGAACGAGGGAGAGAGACAGAGAGCGAGAGAAAGAGGGAGAGAGAGGGAGAGAAAGAGAGAGAGTGAGACACAGACAGAGAGAGAGAGACAGGGACAGGGAGAGAGGGATGGGGAGAGCGAGAGAGAGAAAGAGAGACACAGACCAAGAGAGAGACAGACAGAGACAGAGAGAACGAGAGAAGGAGGGAGAGAAAGAGAGAGGGAGAGTGAGTCACAGACAGAGAGACAGAGAGAGAGGGAGAGAGACACAGAGACAGAGAGAGCGAGAGTAAAAGAGAGAGGGAGAGAGAGAGACAGAGAGAACCCGTGAGACGGTGCTGTTACAGTTCCCGTGGGGGACAGAGGAGGAAACTCTATAGCTTTCATTATTAATGGCCGCAACAGAGGCAGAGACTTTGAGCAAAGCAAAAGCACAACCGAAATGTGTGTGTGTGTGTGTGTGTGCACACCAAAATATACAGTGAAGAAAAAAGTAAGCAGACACGCATCACCTGTTGAGTGTTTTATACTGAATCGTACAAGGACAAAGTCTTATTTACAACACGTTAAAATAGACTCTCTCTCTCCCCCCTCTGCCTCTGCCTCTCTCTCACTCTCTCTCTGGTGAATTAAAGTGAAAATAAAAGCAGTGATGAACAGAGCTCTGTGCAGATAATGTGCAAGCAAGGAGAAGAGGTGTTTATAAACAAGCAGAGAACGCAACAGAACAAAAAAATGAAATAAACTCCCATTATCATCATGGTTTATAATCAGGTGGATTCTGGAGCGTGTACGTGGCG
Source organism: Noturus placidus (assembly GCA_022414735.1). Classification (NCBI taxonomy): domain Eukaryota; kingdom Metazoa; phylum Chordata; class Actinopteri; order Siluriformes; family Ictaluridae; genus Noturus; species Noturus placidus. Next base: position 9,264 of record JAFFST010041495.1, on the reverse strand, counting down.
ACCGAGTCCAAGAGCCAACTCCGTGTCACTACGGTGGCTTTCCTCTGTAAAGCTGAAACATGTACGGAGAGAGAAGGAATGAAGTGAAAAATAAAACACCAGAAAGAAAACAGGGTTCACTCAGGATGAGTGAGAAGCGTCTCAAACTCCAGCTGCTTAGGTTTGTTTACGCTTCGTGGATTTCTTCATCATGTGTGTGTGTGTGTGTCACCTGCGTAGTATGACTGAGAGTCATCAGGGTCAAGCTGAACCACCACCAACTGATTACGGATACCCTGAAACACACATGCACACACAGAGAGAGAGAGAGATATTCATCTATTGCACATCCACACAGAATCTAAACAGAAGGATGGACAGAGGCACCTTTCTGGAGAACATCAGCGGGTCTTTCACGACTGTAGCTCCGCACAGCTCCACCATGACCTCCATCTGATCTGTAACAGTGCAGTACATTTCCCATATCGTCTTCTCATCATATTCATCTGTCTATAAGGTAGAAACCTTATGGAGTGTGTGTGTGTAAACACTAGAAAAGCACACAAGCAGCTATACTAATACACCTTCACACCTGTGGTCATATCAGTGAAGGAGCCCTGGAAGCAGATCTCACATCCTTTCATCAGCAGCTGGAGAAAAACAAAAACAAAAACACACATACAATTAATAATAATATAAACCTGATGTCTGCTTGCAGTGCATTATGGGTGATACATTTATTATGTTATATAACCAGGTACGGACAGATAAACCTTCTCCTCAGTATTCATGAATGACTTCCTGAATACCATATATGGTGGTGTTCCTGTCTTCCACTGATATGCTTCTTGTTTTTATGTAAATACGCCCTTCCTCCTAGCCAATCAATAGTTAACCTCTATAGTTCAACAACTTCACCTGGCAGTGTATGGATAACGCTAAACTAAAGGACAGGACGAGCGGTTGAAACCAACCGGGAATGTCATGAAGGTCCATTCAAAGGGAGAGAGAAATAAAACGCGGACTCACGTTATTATCCGGAGCAGTTCGGGCTTTTCGGGGTCCGTTGTGGTCGCGTCCGTTAACCACGTCGCCGCAGACCTCGTACAAGGCCTGAAAAGGACCGCAAAGAATTTCAAAAACGGACATAGAAGGTCTTGATAACTTGAGAAATACAACTCATATTATACTCTTGAACAAGTTACAGATCAGATCCAAGTTTTCTTTCGCTGTATTTGATTTATTTTATGAATATCCGGCACAGATGTGAACAGAATCCTCTCCTGGGTGAGAAAATGGACTTACTTCAGCCAGAAGTTTGCCGTGTTTGAAGCACTCCGAGATCCCTGGTGGAGAGAAGAAAGGAAAGAATATGAAATGATTAAAGTCTTGCGATTCCAGATATTCCGTTCTGACCCCACGTTCAGACTGAGCTTCATCGGTTCTATGTCAATCACTTGCGAATGTGACCGCAGGGTCACAGTTAACAGGTGTATTAAGTGAGCAGCACTCATACTCACACAGGATGCTCACCACCCACTTCCTGCCGGCGATGCCCTGGAAGTACTTCAACGTTCTCTCACACACCAGGTCTCCATCTGCACCAACACAGAACCAAATAAGAGAGCAGCTCAAAGTACATCTGCCGTGAGAAACACAGAACAGATCGTTCGCTGCTGTGTATTTAATTACTCGTACACGCAGTCATTAGACTCACATTAAAAACTAATTAGCTGCTGCCTAATGTGTTCGTCTCACAGCTCTGGAGAAGCCACGCCCAGTTGATATGATAAGATGTTACACACACACACACACACACACACACACACACACACATATATACACATATGAGTAGTGTGCCCTACGAAGGATTGGAACCCTGTCCAGGGTGTGCCCAGCCTTGTGCCCCATGCTCCCTGGGATAGACTCCAGGTTCCCCGTGACACTGAAGTGAAGGATAAGCCATATAGAAGATGGATGGATGGATATATGAGTAGGCCTTCCTGATTGTACATCGTGTGTACATAAAAACATCGAGAATATTCAGACGTTTCAAATTACAGCACGGACACAAATTATTATCCTGTCGTCTTGGACTCGGAAGTGAGATTGGAAAGAACTCTAAGAAGCTTTCCTAAGATTACCGCCGAGCAGACGCAAGCTACTAGAAGGACTCTGTCACTGCATCGCTGCTGTCTTTAAACACAGAAAGTGAAGACATGGTGGATGACGAGAACCGAAAGCTGGTCACTACGAGGAATAACATCCTCGTCCCTACTCCTCTCGGACAATCAGAACACAGCTTTTTATTGCTGTTTATTTCTGGGAAATAAATTCTGACTGAGAAAAAAAAGGAGTACATTAAAAAGAATAAACAAAAATACAATCTTCGGGGGGGGGGGGGGGGGGAAGAAATGCTGTATAAACATCAAACATCATAGCGGCTGAGATGGTTGCCAGGGTAACCGCGCCGTTATAATGACTTTCCTAATGGAGCTTTTTAATATGCTACTTCATTAGGAGCGGCTTTGAGTGTGAGTGTGTGTGTGTGAGGAGAGAGAGTGTGTGTGTGTGTGTGTGTGAGTGAGTATATACACAAGTTATCTGAATGCAGACATGAATACATCTGACACACACACCTGTTTTGATGATGATGTGAGTTGTAGTGGGAGTGACCTGTCTGCTTACACCAGCCTTCATCTTCCTCGCAAATTTCTTCACCAGGCCCTACACACACACACACACACACACATACACACACACACACACACCAACAACAAAATGGTGTGTGATGTTAACTGTTAGTGTTAATACGTTAGCATTAAATCCTCATATTCAAAGGATTGTGTCAAAGGATTGTGAAATGAATCATTCACAGTGCTGCTGAATTCTGGATTCTGATTGGTCAGGAGCTGTTGATGACTTTCTATAACGATATAAACATGTGACGAGTCGCTTTTAAATTAACGTAACGTTTAGGGAAGGAGTCTCCAGTGGCAGCACTTTGTCACAGCTGCAACCTGAAGAGATCTACAAGTGTAAAACAATGCATGGCATTGAGGAACTTTGTGAAGTAAATGTCTCACCTGCTCAGTGGCACTGAGCCCCGACAGCACCAGCTCCATCCTGCCTTCACTTCCTGTCCTGCACTCGTTCTGTAGCGAACGTTCTCCTAGGGCTGGGCGAGACCACACAAATATCATACTTAACACTGGATAGAGACACTTTTTTTTTTCAAACAAATGTTAAAGATTTACAAACTTTAACATCGAATCAGCTGCTTCCAGGTTCAGCTACTATTTATTTAAAAATGATTAATAATCCATCACAGTATCGAGATCGTATCACATCGCCCGGCCGTACTTTCTCCCCTCGGCTCGTCCGGCTTCTTTATCACCGCCACGTCGACAGTCGAATCCTCAGGCACGGCGTTCTGACTTCTCAGTCTGCCTCGCTGCCCTGCGTAAACACACACAGAGTCGGAGTACACATACAGGAACTGACAAAAAGCAGAGAATTCCACCAGAACTATTCCACCAGAAGCCTAGTCCCTGCAGCAGAACGTGCTTATTAACGGGGTCGCGCCCTTCATCCCAGTTTACATCATTCATACGAGAATGTATTTTACAACACAAAACAAATACAATGCAACATGTTTTACATGTAAAATAGTCCAGGTTATTACAGCCTAGTTCTCTTGTTCAGAAACACTTTATATCATTCATGTTCTATACCTGTCCGGTATATAGTGTTATAAAAGTCATCAAAGTTATTTAAAAAAAATCACAAGTTATGAAAAGTAATTGAAGTAAAAAACGCAAAAGTAAAAATCCATCTATCAAAAGCAGATTTTACAGTGCCTTGCGAAAGTATTCGGCCCCCTTGAACTGTTCAACCTTTTGCCACATTTCAGGCCTCAAACATAAAGATATAAAACTGTAATTTTTTGTGAAGACTCAACAACAGGTGGGACACAATCATGAAGTGGAACAAAATTTATTGGATATTTCAAACTTTTTCAACAAATAAAAAACTAAAAAATTGGGCGAGCAAAATTATTCAGCCCCTTTACTTTCAGTGCAGCAAACTCTCTCCGGACGTTCAGTGAGGATCTCTGAATGATCCAATGTTGACCTAAATGTCTAATGTTGATAAATAGAATCCACCTGTGTGTAATCAAGTCTCCGTATAAATGCACCTGCTCTG
>JAFFST010041494.1:0-11441 GCA_022414735.1 Noturus placidus | reverse complement strand
CGCAGGACTCCGGCTCCCGGAGTGAGCCCTTTGAGGGGGGGCTCTGTCACAGCGCAGCCGGATGCACCTGCCGTCAGTAGTGAACAAGCGCATGCTACGGACTCAGATTCCCACAACTCACCGCCGCCGCTCCGGCGTGCTCGGTCTCCAGAGTACTAAGTGGCCGCACCTGACGCTCATTAGTCCCAGCCACACTCACCCGTATATATTCCCCTCAGTCAGAATCACCTAACGCGAAGTATACGTCTAGCCGATTCGTTCCGCAGCGTTACCAAGCATTGAATTATCTTCTAGTTATTTCCCGTGTACCAGACCCTTTTTGACGCCTATCGATTCCGATTCCTGTTTATCCTGTTCTAGTCTGTTCGCCTGATCGCCTGACCTCGTTACGTTTTTGGTTTCGTCTTCTATCGTCTTCGATTTGGACTTAGTTATTTCCTCGGCACGCTACTCCCGTTCACCACGCCGCCTTCTTACCGCGATTGGTTCCTCTCCAGCGCAAAACGTGACACTTATGATAAAACTATGGCAATTTATTAAAGCATTCACAAGACTCATAAAACCTTTTCACTTTCTATAATGCGTTATTTAAAATAATAATCTGCAACAGTGACACAATTGTGCAGCCTGCAGTTGCACAGCAAAGTGTGCGATAATGATACTCGTAAAAATGAAGTGTGGTGCAGTGTGGATTGAGCAGACAGTTGTTAATTCAGTTGTGAATTCAGGGTTACCATCAGACAGTAACCTTACTTCATTTTGTGAAGCAAACTCCTCACTCAGATTATTGAAGTCAGTACCTCTCAGCACATTGTTTTCCAGTGACATTAGAGTTAATTACTTTTTTTTCCTCCTTTCTACACTCAAAACTTCTAGATGACATTTAGAACACATCAAAATGATCAAAATACCATATAAATAGCTTGTGTATTCCTGTGAGGTCTGACTTGATTGCATTGCATAAGATGACTGATTATCTGTAGTACCATACAGTTCAGGCCAAAAGTCTACAGAAGTCTAAGAAGTCATTTCAAAATAATTTTCATTTCAAAATAATAGCTACGAGACAGATTTATTCCAAGTTTCATTTATTATAGCAGATTTTCAGTTGGTGAAACATTTTATTGCTTAACTTGAATCAAACACATGGGGTAGCCTTCTCACAATACTATGCTGAATTTTTTCCTCATACCTCCTGACAGAGCTTGTGTAATTCAGTCAGGTTTGTGGACCTCGTTGCTTGGACATGCTTTTTCAGTTCACTCCACAGATTTTGGGATTCTGGTCAGGGCTTTGTGATGGCCACTCCAAAATGTCCAGTTTTTGTTACAACTTTGGAGGTATGCTTAGGATCATTTTCCTGCTGGAAGAACCAATCCTCCTTCCTCATGACTATTTTTTGAAGTAGCAGCAGTCACTTTTCCAGCAAAATACCCCCTCAATATGACGCTGCCACTCCCATGCTTCACAGTTGGAATGTGTACATGAGTTGCTTGGAAAATCCTATGGTATTAAGGGCAAAATTGCACTAGATTTAAAGGTAGGCCCTTAAAGGTACACTCCCAAATCATTCCAAATTCTGACAACTGGCCAATCATAAGCTTCTAGACGTCATTACATCAATTTCTGGAATCCACCAGACTGTTTAAAGAGACAGTCAAGTTGTTGTATGGAAACTTTTGAGCCACTTGAATTTTGATATAGTGATTTAAAGCCGAAATAAATCTGTCTCTAATCTACTTGATTTAAAATGCTCTCCCATGTTGTAAAAAAACTTATTATTAAGAAGAAGAAGAAGAAGAAGAAGAAGAAGAAGAAGAAGAAGAAGAAGAAGAAGAAGAAGAATGATGATGATTATGAGCATAGTGGTAAAAAATTTTTTATTGTTTGGAAGGTGAAAAGTACTGATACAAATTTCAGTTCATGTTGTCTACCCCAAATCTTAATCCGTTCAATATTAAAAAATATATTCATGTTCTTAGTTTTTAATAAATATAAACTTTAAGCCTATTGTTCAAATTCTCTATGTATGCTCACTATATAGTGTCCATAATTCATCATAATGTTGTTTTAGAACCTCCACATAATTCCCAATAAATCACAAAAAAGTCATGACAGAAAAGTTAATTGCATGTTGGAAATCAGATTTCATAAATAATTCATACATAATAACTGACATTCATTTAATCCAAGCCCTTTACCTTACAGCTAATGTACAGGGTCATGCATGAAAATGACAGGGATATTTGCCTGCAGGAAATGCATGTTTCCATAGACTTTAGACAGTTAGATGAATATATAATATAAAGTTTTAAAACAATTTCTGTTGCAGAAAATGTAAATGTAAGTTTATAGTGTTACATTACTGTATAGTACGCAGACTATGAAATTTGTTCTTACTGTTATCTTCCTGTCAAAGATTCAACAAATTGCATCCTCCAAGTTATTATGTACTTTTTCATTTGGCCTGAAATCAAAATGTAGCTATCATAAGTGGTGTGTTTGGCTTTGCAACTGGGCCTATGCTGTTCATTTCAGAGGCTGCTATTTCAAATGGTGCAGTCAACACCAAAGCAGTGTCAAACAAAATTGTGTGTGTGTGTGTGTGTGTGTGTGTGTGTGTCTGTCTGTGTGTGTGTCTGTCTGTGTGTGTGTGTGTGTGTGTGTGTTCTGAAGCAATGCTTTGCTTCTTTTCAATTTAAATTTATTTTTAAAGGTTATTAGTAAACTTTTGTGCATGGCAATCTCACGTGAAGAAAAAAGCAGACAAAGACAGTTGCTTAATGCAGAAGGAAGCTTCATTTGCTTTTTAAAAGTTAATATATATCCGGGAAACACAGGTAATGTGTGTCATCATTTTTTCATACTTTCACTGTTTTAATGCAGATTATCCAGCTAGAAAAGATGGATGTAGATGATGAAATTTGACGAAATTTCCAGAGTGTTGCTTGTTTTGACATTCGTTTTTTCTTAATGTATGTTTATGCGACAAATGTGTAGAAAATATTATGACTTGCCTTGCCTTCAGGTAATTTTCAGTCAACTTCAGAATAATTGACACCTACCGTGACAATGAGCAAAAATGAATAACAGACACAGTGAGTGATATTTTCAATTTAAATGAAGTTTGTGTTTCTTAAGAAGTAGTGCTTGTGTTTCTCTTTAGCACACTGGTTTCGGACGTTGTACTGCCACAATTAATATTTGTGAGGTGGTAAGGTTCTTTAAAGTTTGTTAAAATTAGAGACACTCATGAATCCAAATCTTCAGGAGTGTCAGCCACTCTACCATGTTTGTTTGAAAGAAAACAGAACTGAATTATTATAAAATAGTTATTAGGGTTAATTATATTGTTGGTTGTGTTTACAGTTTATAAATCATTGTGTGAGTATTTTAAATTGTATTTGCATCTTGCTTTTTTGGGATGTAAGTACTGTAGAGTTGTGTAGTCCAACAACTGAAAAATTGATTGATTGGTGCGATAATGCAAAAAGTCTATTAAAAAATCATAGATGTGAATTTTGCAATAAAAATAAAAAAGCATTCTGCTTGCATGTGAGTCAGATCTTTTTGACATTCATGTTATTGAGCAAAAAAAAATTTGTTATTAAAAGTGTGGCCCAACATATATCTCCCGTTTAAGCACTGTTAAGACTCACAGAGCTGGGTGAAATTGGAATTAAGGATAATAATTGTGCCACTTGCCATTCATGACATGCTTCTTCACTGCATACTGGGTAAGAAAAGTGTCAGAATCTCTTTCCTCTTTTGTTAGATAATTTATTAGCTGATCAAGTATCTGCATTGCCATGTGTCTCAGAGGGCACTCAGGGGAAAATAAATATGGTTCTTCCAACACCTTTTATCCAACAAAAGTATAAAAGCATTGTAAATATTAAATATAATATGGGAGAGATTTGGTTTTTCGACTAATATGGGCATTGTTGAAATGCTGAACTTGACAAATAAATGATGGTGAAATATATCATTCATGGGTTTGCATAAATTTCCACGTCAAAATTGTGCATGCACAGCACATTGTTCATAAAATTAAAGTAGTGTTTTTCAATTCACATCCTGGAGTAGCATCGCATTGCACATTGTGGTGTTTTTCCTCCTCTATCTCAACCAGTCCAACTTCATTTAAGGTTTGTTCATTAACTGATTGGTTGAACCAGATGAGTTGGGAGAAGGGAACACATCAAAATATGCTGGACAGTGGTACTCCAGAACCAAGATTGAGAAATGCTGAGTTAAAGAAATAAAACTGATATTGAGATACTTTCAGGAAAGAATAACGACCTCCTTGATTACATCATTGCATGATTTATCTCTGTTTATAAATGTATAGTTATATGTATATACATACATACACATATATGCACAAGTCCTCATTGATGCTTACTGTTGTATCATGCCTACAAGATTTTGTTTTAAGTAAATTAATCTATGCTTAGTCCTTTAATAACTGAATCTGTAAACTGGATTCCCTGTCCTCTGTCCGCTTTTCAGTTATTAATATGACGAGTCACACAGCCTTTCCACAGCTCATAGCTGTGAGCTCAGCTTTAGGATTGCTTAGTGAGAAGAAACATGACATGGAGTGTTCATGGAGTGTGTTCAGAGGATGCCCAGAGCATGTTAATCCATATTTTTTACATGCTTACCCTGACTTAAAGCATCATAAAACTTGAAAGACGAAAGAAGATTTCTGGAGAGTTACGCAATGGCATAATTTGACAATTTAACTTCAAACAGTGTCTCACTAAGCCTGTACTGTCTGGGGATTATGTTGGTTTGAGTTGTGTGTGTGTGTGTGTGTGTGTGTGTGTGTGTGTGTGTGTGTGTGTGTGTGTCTCAGCAAGATTTGTTGAGCTAAGAAGATACAGATAATACACCTGAGATACAGATAATAAGGAGAATATAAGATTCCACAACAGCTGACTTGAGATGGCCTTAACATTCCAAGTGATCTCTCTCTCTCTCTCTCTCTCTCTCTCTCTCTCTCTCTCTTTTTCCTCCACAACACACCCCATTTATATGCGACCATTTTAGTCACATTTGCGACGGGAAAGTACTTTGTGCGACTGTGAAAACTTATTTAGGCAAGTGACCTGTTTGAAGTTGTATAATACAATCGGAATAAAAACTACAAATCCAAAATGCAACTTTCACACTGGTTCTCATCACCTTAGTCAACCAAACAAGTGTGCAAATACTGCAAAGAAGCCATTATGATGACACGTAACACTGAACATCATCTGCTTCTCTCAACTTGCCGATCTCACAAACCGTGATATTTTATTGATCACACAAAATGACCTGAACCTGTGACTGTGACCTGCTCATGTAGACACAGGGATGTCGAGTGCGGGTAAATTAATAATAGTACTAATGCTACAAGGCTGGGTGTAATTCAAGCTTTATTAAATAATACCTCACCAATCATAATCAAGAGTAGCAACTGTTCAGTCTGCAAACATATGCTGCTGCTCTCCCCTTTCTTCACTAACTCTTGTCTTCACACAGACAGCACATTCACGTCATTTAAGCTCACAGTTGCCAGATATCACTAGAAAAGTAAAGTCCAGTTTTCATGTTTTGATTTAATAATGTCTGGGTTACAGTAACCCTGTTCCCTAGGGGCATAGCTGGACGAAATCGCGGCCGTGTAGACACTGATTGTAGAAGGAGCCAACCCTGCTCAGAAACGTCCTTGTAAGGACTCTAGGACTGTAGTTATTGTGCAGTTCACTGGGTCTAGCTGATGTTCCTCACACCATGAGGCAAAAAGTCACCACTTGAGCACATAAAATTTCTTTGTGGATGGTGCTCTTGTGTTCAACATCAGTTGTGAGACCAGAATCTATGAGCTGGTGCCCCTCAGGGGCCAGAGTGTGATAAATCAGCCCTCTGGCCTGAGACAGTAGATCCCTGTAGATGGGAATCTCACAAGGAATGACATTAGCAGGGTTATTATCTCTGAGAACCATGTTCAAGCTGGCCAATAAGGTGTTACTAGCAGCAGATGTAGACGGTCTTGGCGAACTCTGACTAGAACTTGTGGGAGAAGAGCGATCAGGGGAAAAGCATACAGATTTGACCTCAGCCACATGTGCACCATGACATCCAGCCCCAAAGGTGCTGGAGGAGTGAAGGCGAACGACAGCAGGCAATGTGTTGTCTCCTCAAAGGCATACTCATCTACTTCTGCTTGGCCAAACCTGCACCATAGGGACTCCACCACCTGAGGATTATTAGCACTTTTTTCCTAATATGGATGATTTTTGTTTTAGTCTACTTTTAATTAGGACTCTTTATTGTTTAAGATATTTAAAAATATTTATGCTTGTTTATTTATCAATTAACCAACAGTATTTTTCATTGCTATTATTTTATTTCAATTAACAGTGACCATGAGCAGAAAGCTTACATGTAACTGTTTATGATAGACCTGCTGATTAAAGCTTAAACAAAAAAAAATTGGTATCTAGATCGGTATCGGTCCATCAAGATGATAAGAAATAGGTATCGGCTGTAAAAATCCTGATTGTAGCATCCCTAATGAACACCATTAAACTAAAGCTCACTACATCTGGCGGGTAAATGAACTTCAGCTATATACATAATATACACAGAGCGGGTCGAGAATTGAATCCAGCCCAGAACCATGACAGTGGAACATGGCTAATAGTGTGGCTTTATTTATTATTTAAGAGGCATAGATTTCTAAGACATAACATTCAGGTTTTTTGTATTTGTTTATAAGGTGGAACAGAGAGTAAATTAATTTGTCATGGCTCACACTGTGTTCCTAAATTATGTCATATTTGACAAGCTCCAGTTCTCTCATGCTACTTGTGCATTATATTGTGGCATGTTAACGTCACCGTCTCTAAAAAAAAAAAAAAAAAACTCCTAAATTTTTGACTTTGTTCCCAAACTTATGTAATTAGAGCTCCTACTACAAATATTTTTTTTTCAAAAAATAAAAATTTTTACCGTAGAGCCTTATGTGTGTGTGTCATACACATTTTCACATCTGCTGTTATTCAGGAGCACTGCAGACTCTTAAAAAGATGGGAAACTCAGTGAACTATTACCCTCTTAATGAGCACAGTCCCTGATGCATATAATAGACTACAGGAATCGTATCCTAGTGCTGACAGATCTTTTTTCTAATTGAAAAGCAGGCAATCTGGGACTGCATTGTAAGTTGTTGGGTAGTTTAGTTGTTTAAGCCATGGCCTCAGTAGAAATGTATTATGTGGCTCAGAAAACCCGTCATGGTCCAGAGTGCTTGTTTGTGTTGTATGGGCCTCAGCCAGACACTCCTTAACGTTCTTTCATTCCACCCCATCTCAATCTGAATTCAACAAGCACCCAGCACAGCGTGATAATTCTCCTGTGAGCAAAAAAATAAATAATAATAATGGCATACTACAGCTTAATGACACTGTAAAACCAAATAAATGTTGTTAAATGCAATCTGTATACAGCTTTGAATTGTAAGAATGGTCTGCTTTACAAAACCAATCAGGTACATATTTTTCCATTGCAAAGAAAAAAAGACAGTGACTGCACTTTAGAAAATTCACATAATTCTGTATGATTCAGAATTTTGCATGTTTATAGTGTTATAACTTTGCTTTGAAGCAGTTGAATGGCCTATTGGGTAGCTTAAAATTCTAAGGACAGCAAAAAAAATACAAAAAGGACAGCAACATTTCTCAGGAATCAACATTAGATGAATTTTGTGCATTCATAGTTGTTTCAAGCAGTTGAATGGCTGAGTGTGCTTGAAAGTGATGTCATGAAAATCCTTGGGGGCATGTCAGTAAGGATACATGGTGGAATCAATGTATGCAACATCTGTACTTGATGGTAAATTTGTTGAAATTGAATGCTTACTTACCACAAAAGCTGATTTCAGTTATTATGTGTTTGGTATGTGCAGCAAGTTATTGTCAGGCTTTTTAATTACAATAAAACAAGCTAATTACCAGCACAAAATAAGATAGCATTGTACAATTACGATATAATATTTAACTATAAAGTTTACAATGGCTTCAAAAATTGATTAAATGCATAAAAAGCACAACACAGCGGATGGGCCTTCTTTTATTCCTTTTCTAGCCCTTGTGCGTCAATTAAAAAAAAGTTACACATAGGTCCATAGAGAACAAAATTATCTATGTCCAAAACTGTCATAAACATATTATATATTAATATTTGTTTCACTTTCACTAACGTCAATTTTTTTTTTTATCAGCATCAGTTCAGATCATAATTACCAAACATTCATTCATTTGCAGAGTTTGATCGCTTTAAACACCATTTTCTTTTTTACATAATGCCACAGATGTTTGTTTATGAAAAAAAAAAAAAATACTAATTATATTCCATATACTAAATGCTAAGCTGAATTTTTTTCTTTGATTATTACAGTCTTTGATATGTCAACGATTAAGAACAACATTAATTTTGATGCATTCATATTTTTTATGCAGTGTCAGATTAAAAATAAATAAATGAATGAATGAATGAATAAATAAATAAAATCCTACCACTCAGGTCCATAAAGGACAAAAATGTCCATGTCAAAAAACTGTCAAAGAAAAATTATATATTAATATTTTGGCTTTGATTTTTTTAAATCAAAATCAGTTGTGATCATAACTACCAAACATTAATTCATTTGCAGAATTTTAACCAGAAGTTTCTTTACATAATGCAAAAATCGTTCAAGCTCAGTAACCTTCTTTGGCTCATATACATGGGGTGGGATTTGTGATTTCCTTTACAATATAATTTCTTTCTTTCACAATGTTCACACACACAAATGTTTCAGTAGACACATACAAACCACAAATCAGATATTCATACAAACACAGCCATACAATTATAGCTGTAGCATTTATTCAGTTGGTCTGTAGTGCTCTATAACACAGCAGAATCAGAAAAAAATGAAAAGCATGTACAGGTGCATCTCAAAAAATTAAAATATCATGGAAAAGTTCGTTTATATTCTGTAGTTTAATTCAAAATGTGAAACTTTCTTATATTCTAGATTTATTACACATAAAGTGAAATATTTAAAGCCTTTTTGTTTGTTTTAATCTTGATGATTACACCTTACAGCTTACCGAAATCAAAAATCCAGCATCTCAAAATATTCAAATAAAGAATTCATAGTACAGGAATGTCGACCTTCTGAAAAGTATGTTAATTTACCCACTCAATACCTTGTCGGGGCTTCTATTGACGAATTACTGCATCAGTGTGGCCTGGTATGGAGGCAATCAGTCTGTGGCACTGCTGAGGTGTTATGGAAGCCCAGGTTGCTTTGATAGCGGCCTTCAGCTCATCTGTATTGTTGGATCTGGTGTCTCTCATAGAGTCTCTATGGGGTTCAGGTCAGGAGAGTTGTCTGGGCAATCAAGCACACTAATACCATGGTCAGCAAACCAGTTAATAGTAGTTTTGGCACTGTGGGCAGGTGCCAAGTCCTGCTGGAAAAGGAAATCAGTATCTCCATAAAGCTTGCCAGCAAATGTTGTCTCTGGTACAGGAGTGGCTTGACACTAGGAATGCAACACTGCAACATTTCCTCATTTATTAATTCTTTATTCTAATATTTTTTTTATTTCCATGAGTTAATCATCAAGCTGTAATCATCAAGATTAAAATAAAAAAGGCTGAAATATTTCACTTTATGTGTAATGAATCAAGAATATATGAAAGTTCCACATTTTATATTAAATTAAGAAAAAAAAAAAAAACTTTTCCACAATATTCTAATTTTTTGAGATGCACCTGTATTTTCCCCAGAGGCTAAACCTGAGAAAATAGTGCACAATTCAGAATCTTTTTTAAAAAAATCAATATTTTTAAACCTTGTCACAAAATAAATGCCTATTAACACAGAATGTATGATTTTATGCTTAAACGTCACAGGGATTAAATATTGCGGTTTCAAGGGGACATTTTTGTCCTTAAAGTCCTGAGTGTAACTTTTTTTGTGTACCTAGTTTAAAATAGATTTATGAAAGCAAATGAGTGTGAAATATTAACATTATTGACCAAATATTAACCAACATAAATGCACACCTTTTGCAAAATTTATGCTGTTTGCATTACCACATACAAAATGAAAGACAAAATTGAAAAAGACAAAAATGTCCATAAGGACACACAAGGGCTAGAAGTAAAGTTTAAAAACCTTGCTGTATTTTTTGTAGTTAATTAAGAGACGATACACCGGCATCTTACTCCGACCAAAGTGACATGAACGCACCTGATGTCATAATTACGACTTCCCAACTCTTATATACGAACTTCCCAGAAGGACTTGAATGCACAGTTAATCAACTTAACTGGTAGAGACCTAATCTTGACAAAACCTTGAGAAATATTAACAAATTTTAACTAATGCAGCTTTAAGGGTTTTGTTCTGTACTGTTCTGGTGTCTCTTCAGTTGTTTGCTGCCATGCCTTACAAGCTAATGTCTTAGAATACATGTAATATGTGGAGGTCACAATGTGTTAAGCATCATGTGTAGTGTAATATGAGTCTAGTTTCTATTTAATTGTTTTCTCAAATTCATAATTTTTTAATGAAAGATAATTGATTTTATTGAGACTTTTTGTCTTTGTAATTTGTATGTTATATTAGTTAATTTAGCAGCTTTATTATTAATATTATTGGTTAGTATTAATTTACTATCACTATTATATAATACTATTACTATTCTATTGTTAGTACTATACTATTATACTATATGGTTATATATAATGCTTTTCTGGCATATTTCATCCCTGATATTTTTTTCTGATATTATATTGTTTTTGCAGGTCAGGCATTTCTCAGGTCAAACCAACCTACTGGATGCTGGAAATCTCACGCGCCTCCAGAAGCTGAAGATGAAGTTATTATGGAAACCGTTTTTGCTGCTATCAGTCATGGAGTGTCTTACAGGTACATGTTCAGTGTTACTTTTGGGAAATTTGTCCTGTGTCTATGTCAACTTGGCAATAAAAGATAAACTGTAACAATAGAAAGTCATGGGCAAGGGGGACATTGGTACTTGTATACTGTATGTGGAAAGGCCCTATAGGCTTTGTTCTGTGATGCAGATGATTGATCTGAAACTCCTATCGGGATTGACTCCTAAACAATAAAACTCTTTGATATAGCACAGTGTGTCAAACCTCAAATGTTTTCTGTTTTCTCAATACTGGGATTTTCTTGCTTTATCCATATGCACTGCAATGCCGGAATGTTCTATATAGGTTAGAGTGAATGAAACAGCAACTGAACAGCAACTTGTACAAATGATGAATTGTAAACATTTAACAGGAGATGATTACATTACACACACACACAAACACACACACACACACACACACACACACACACACACACACACATATATATATAT
>JAFFST010041493.1:0-10000 GCA_022414735.1 Noturus placidus | reverse complement strand
ATAATAACTAGAACTATAGGGCCTTGGTAAAGTAACATGGGAACGCAGGTCCCTGGAAATAAAATCCACTGGGAGCATTATAATACTTGTAAGAGAGTGTTTGCACGTGATGTCACGGTAGCCAGAACTCGCCATGGTCTCGTTCACTAAGTGTCAAAAAGACTGAGCGGTAGCATTAGTGTACAGCGTGAATTCCATGAAAACACAGAAAAAAAACATCTAAAATGTGAAAAAGCTGTTGTGCGATCGATCGACTATGCTAACAGATTCAACAAGAATTCAGAGCTATCTTTTTACAGAGTGCCAAAAAAAAAAAAACATTCACACCTTTACTAAGTCAAGTGGTGTAAGTGTAAGTTCTTTTGGCATGTGGGATTGTTTTGGCTAGTTGAACATCTGACCAATCAGAGCAAAGTAAGCTCTCTGAAAGGAGGAGTTTAGAAGAATCATTTAGAAAGGATCGTTCAAAGTCGTTTGTGACACTCGGGGAAAAGATAAAAATGGTAAAAAAAAATGGCGCGCTTATATAGTTATCCAAAGCGCTTTACACTGTGTCTCATTCACCCATTCACACACCAATGGTAGCAAAGCTGCCATGCAAGGCGCTAACTTGCCATCGGGAGCAACTTGGGGTTCAGTGTCTTGCCCAAGGACACTTTGGTATGTGGAGTCATCCGGGCTGGGAATCGAACCGCCAACCCTACGATTGGTGCTCAACTCGCTCTATCACCTGCGCCACAGCTGCCCAAAAGCTGCTAAAGCTGCTATTTAAATTATGAGCACGTTAAAGTGCTTTTTGACCCCAGATGCCTCGTTTAAATCTATCGTATGAGACCTTTAAAACTAAATTAGGCACGTTTCAAAACCATAACAGGTGTTCAGTCCTCACTACAGACGCATTCGTCTGAAACTCTGAATATGGCCTAGCAACCTTTCAAAACTTTGAACCCTGGACATAAAATAACAAACACTCTGTTCTGCCATTTTGTTAGAGTTATTGCTTAATTACTTTGGTACAGCTTAGTGATTTATTTCTACACACTGTAGCTGTCTGTGCAGAGGAGATTAATGCCCTATTATCGTAACTTATCGCAATGTGTCACCTTCCTCAACTCCAACACTCATCTAATTCCAGCTTTTTCAAAACACAAACATTACAAAACACAAAACCAAATAAAAAATACATAAAAAAGCTTTTTACAGAAATATTTGTGAATAGAAAACAGTGTGCATAATGTGTACAACTATAAACATGACGAGACACACCAATGAATCGAATGATGTGTGTGGGTTGTTTTTCTTTTAAGCGGGCGTGTGATCAGGAAGCAGAGGTCAAAGGTCACAGTGTGAGAGCAGGATTTCCTTTTTCCTTCCGCTTCAGAATCAAAGTCCAAGTCAGAGTGGGCACACGGCCCAAACACGGGACTGCTGACGAAGCAAAGTCATACAGAGGACCAAAACACACACACACACGCACACACACACACGCTAAATAATACACACACATCAAATAAATCACACCACTTTCACATAAACACACTTATTACGACACTCATTAAAATGCACAACGCCACAATGATGAAGGATTCTCTACCTGTATAACCACAAACACACACACACACACACACACACAGAGAGTCTAGAAGAGACTCAGGTTGGAGTACATCCGTGTGTGTCTCGCCATGTTTATACACGGATGTGTCTCATTTCCCTCTGTCATTATCTTCAGCTTGGTCTCCCACCCTTCCTCCACCACAAGAGAGGAAACCGAATTACACACTCTTCAACCCACCAATGATACAAACACACACACATACACACACACACTCTGTACCGGTCATCGCTCAGGCCACGCCACCCCCAAGCCACTCCTCCCCTCATGAGCCTGCATTAGGTTACTGAATCATCACTCAATCTTTGTGTATAGATGCACTTCAGTAATCTGATAATGGACGTGTCTATATGAGACACTCAATAATCAGATTTTTTCCAAGTAGTGTCACTACAGGTGGCGAAGCTGTCAGATGAATCGTGGTTTACATTGTGATCAGAGTGCAAGCGGGGACTCCATCAGAGCAACATAATCTCACTTACTATCTAATCAGCCAATCACGTGGCAACAGCGAATTCAAGGTCAAGAGCTTCGGTCAATGTTCGCATCAAACATCCAAACAGGGAAAGCATGTTTGATAGGTGTGGGTATTGGTGCTAGATTGAGTGTTTCAGAAACTTGCATAGTTCTTTTGGGATTTTCACACAGAGCAGTCTGCAGAGTTTATACATAGCATGGTCCGAAAAGCAAAAAACATCCAGTGAGCGACAGCTCTGTGTGCGGAAACACCTTGCTGACGAGAGAGGTCAGAGGAGAATGGCCAGACTGCTTTGAGCCGACTGAAATGCTAAATTACCGCTCGTTACAACCACTGAGCAGAAAAGCATCTTTGAACGCACAGGAAGTTGGGCTACATCGTGTTCTGTTCCTGTCAGCCAAGAACAGAAATCGAGGAGACCATGCTAAGAACCGAATCGGGAGAGCTGAAGATGGGAAAAAGACCAGGTGATGTTTTTCTAATCTTCATCTGGCCAGCTTTTGGCGAGTGTGGTATGCAGGTGTTTCTAATATAGTGGCCAGTGAGCGTGGATTCTGTTAATAGGAAAAGGAATATCATTTAAGCTGTAGAATATGTATGTGCTTAATAATCTGGAGTCTAGCACTAGAATCTAACACACACACACACCTCTCTCTCTCTCTCTCTCTCTCTCTCTCTCTCTCTCTCTCTCGGAGGTTGATTGAATGTGTAAAGGGGTGCGTGTGTGTTTTGAGGCATTCTAAGCCCCTTGTCTCTTCCGTTGTTTTGACACAGTGTGTGTCAGTGTGTGTGTGTGTGTGTGTGTGTGTGTGTGTGTGTGTGTGTGTGTGTGTGAAACGAGATGAAACGCATCACAGTGACGTCTCAGCCTTTCCACCACGCCGCCTTTGCTCTACTCTAACAGCCTGTATGTGTAATTAGTAGGATTTGCAGCGTGTGCAGCTGTCAATAGCTGAATAGCGAGATATCAGACTGCTTATAAATAATTCCGCTGGAATGAAACCGTTTCTAAAATGCTTTAATCGTTTGTTTTCATGAAGGAAAGTACGAGCTGTGATGATGCATGATGATGATGATGAGGCTGCAATGAGCCTGGTCAGAGAAAGAGTGTGTGTAACTGCAGGAGCTGTGTAAATGGCATCAGGGACAGTTCACAATATTAAATGCCAGTATCAACAGATACATAGTACGACGTCTCATTCTTTAATTAAAAAAAGAAGGAAAGAAATTGGATCATGGGCAATCTGATGTCGCAGAAGAAGAATGCGCAGTTATTGGGAATGATAACAGTGACATACTGTAACACAAATTTGCTGAAAGTCCTGAATTGCTTTTATTTATATCCTGTAAGTTATGAAACTCCAACATCTACTGATATAGTGAAGGCTACAGCAGGGGGAAGAGCGTTCTCTTACAAAGCCTCACAGTTATAGAACAGCCTTCCAATTAGTGCTCAGGACTCAGACAGAGTCTCGGTGTTTACGTTTAGGATGAAAACGTATTGTTTACTCAAGCTTACCATGAATAGACTTTCTATTACACAAAGCACAGTATCCATTACAGGAGAGGAAGCATACCTAATAATCTCTTCCTCTCTTTACCACCCTCTACTTCTTCTTCTGTCGAGACACACAGGATTTATGCTCTCCAGATCTTCCTGATCCATCCTGAAGCCCTACCTCTGGATAGCGCTCTCATCAACTGGAGGATACAGCCTGGAGATTGCTGAGGACGGTACCTCTTGTAGTTCCATTGAAATGATTTTGGGCCATGGACGTTCTCGCTGTGGTTGCTGGGACTACGGTTGCTGCGATGGCCTTGGGACTGCAATTACTACATACAGTTTTGCACTCAGGTCTCCTTTAGTGAACAGTGGACTAGTTCAACAAAACAGACTTCATATAAACACCTTAATGAACTTTCTTTTACTCTCACACTATCCATTGTTATGTAGATGAGGACGGGTTCCCTTCTGAGTCTGGTTCCTCTCAAGGTTTCTTCCTCATATCATCTCAGGGAGTTTTTCCCTCACCACCGTCACCACCATCTCGCTCAATAGAGATAAATTCACAAACTTAAAATCCGTATCCTGTGTTTATATGTTTCTCTAAAGCTGCTTTGAGACAATGTATTGTCCATTGAATATAATATATTCAGCTACTTTTCAGAAAAGCTTCACGGGTTCTTGGAAACAGCACCAGCTGGTCGTTTTGTGTATTGTAACCGGTTATTTATCGTTTGTTTTTGTTTTTTGTACAGTGTTGTTGTGTTGTGTTTCTCTTACCCGGGGTTTAAAGAGCCACAGATCGATAGTGTAATCTTCTGCATGTGATTGATCACAGATCAGACTGAACATAGCCTTTCTGCAGGTCAATCTCTGATCAATCTGATCACAGATAGTCTGATTAAGAATGATCAGACAGAGAGAGAGAGTGAGAGATTAAGATACCGGAGGATTGGGTTAAAGGCTAACCCTATGTTTACATTAGGAGTGTCTTTCTAGCTTGCATCTCTCAAATCACTTGAAAATGACATTTTGCTGTTGTTGATGGGTTTAAAGTGTTTCTGTTAACCAAACGTATTGGTATTGTTCTGTTTTAGGGATCAAATACAACCAGTCTGCAGAAACAAAGCAAGTCTCATATACAGACTAAGGATCTGTGAGTAGGAACAAAGATATGGATCACTGTGACGACTCAATAGTGTCTATTTGCAGCAATTTGCATGAAGTTAAGCTCTGCTCAACTCTTTTGCATCGATGACCCCACCCACGTAGTCAAGGAGTGAAGTAAAAAAAATAAATAAACAGAGAAAGAAAGAAATGCTGTGAAGTCTGGTGGTGGTAGCATCATGCTGTGAGGATGTGTGTCCACAGCAGTGACTGGGAGGCTTGTCAGAAACATCCCTGAGGAAAACTTGCTTGAAAATGCTCAGGACATTGCCCTGTCTAGAAAATAAAAACGGTACTAAACTATATTTCTGCACATTTCTGTTGTGGTACCCTAAAAAGTACATCTTTTGTTTCTTAAGTTCACTTAGTGTGCCTCAGGAACTTCTGTTGTTCTGTCGTACCTGCCAGCTGGGGGTGTGAGATGTGAATGAAGATAGGACACAGTCTGAACCACCAGGTAATGAGTGATTCTTCTCAGCTGTGTCTTGTTCATTGTGGAGTTTGAGGAGGGTTTGGTTCTTGCGTCTGTTGGAGGCTAGTGATGGAGATGAATATTTTGCGAGTATGGAAGTTTTCATCTACAGTCCCGGGTTTCAGCACTCGTATGAGGTCTCTACTTGTCTCCAGCTCAAGTTTAAGTTCATATGCTGT
Organism: Noturus placidus; assembly: GCA_022414735.1. Taxonomy (NCBI): domain Eukaryota; kingdom Metazoa; phylum Chordata; class Actinopteri; order Siluriformes; family Ictaluridae; genus Noturus; species Noturus placidus. The sequence continues at coordinate 4,588 of JAFFST010041493.1, read as the reverse complement.
GGATTGTTTTGTGTAGGATCCGCCTGCTCTCTCTCTCTCTCTCTCTCTCTCTCTCTCACTTGCTCTCCAGCAGTACCAAGGAAAAAAAATATATAACTACTGTCTCCATCCGCAACTGAAGCTCTACCACACTCAGGAAAAGATGCATCCTACAGGCGCAGAAAAGAAGTACCCTTGAGGGTGCCACCCCAGCAAGAACAAAAGGTATAGTTTAATACTTTTTGTTGTCCTGAGAGTATAAAACTCCCCAGTGACCTGAAAAACAGCCAAGACAGATGCAGGAATGGCTTTGGGACGAGTCTCTGAATGTCATTGAGTGACCTATCCAAATCCTTGACTTGATCTCAATCAGACATTTCGGGAAATACTTGAAAATTGAAGCTTGAGAGTTTCCTGCAGAGAGGAAAAGGTGAAGATCCCCAAATCCTGGTGCGCCAAGCTTGTAGCATCACGCCTAAGAAGAACTCTTTATACTCTGTAATTGCTGCCAAGAAGATTCAGTAAATGTGATACAACATATTGAGGGGGGGGGAAATCTCTGAAAACCTGTTAAAGCTTTCTTATTATGCAGTATTTTCTTGCAGCGTGAAGAAAAAGTGGGTGAAGGGTTAGGGATGTAACCGATTACGAATACATTATCAGACTGAACAGATCATGTTTACTAAACAGATACAAATACAGATGAGTAAGAGGTGCACTATTACATTTTTGTTTGTTTGTTTGTTTGAGGTTTTTTTTTTTTTGTGCGCTGGATGAATAATGTTTGGTTGGAGCTCCAGACCTAGGTTTGAGCAAAATATTAATTTCTACGCTCGTTGCACATGTTGTTCATCCTTCTTGATCGTTATTACATGGAAAATCATATGGCAGTATAATTAATTTGTTGTTACATATTGTTTTAGTGAAAATGTACTGATTTTTCGAGCAGCTCTGGGTTTTTTTTTTTTTTGGCCAGAGATAAAAAAACAAAACAAAAAGACAATCGTATTAGGCCACACCCTGGGGCAGTGGAGGTTCCGAGGTTAAGGCTCTGCATTACTGATCAGAAGGTCGGGGGTTCAAGCCCCAGCACTGCCAAACTGCCACAGTTGGGCCCTTGAGCAAGGCCCTTAACCTTCTTTGCTCCAGGGGGCGCTGTATCATGGCTGACTCTGACCCCAGCTTCCTAACATGCTGGGGTATATGAAGAAAAGAATTTCACTGTGCTGTAATGTAAACGTGACCAATAAAGTCATTATCATTAAATAAGAGGGAAAGAGTGGGAAATAGAAAGCCTTGCATAACTATTCACCCGCCTTGAACTTTTCCACATGTTTCATCCTCGAAATGAAATGGACTTAATTGGGATTATGTGTCCTGAATCTATAAAAGATAGCCCATTATATTCAATGAGTTGGGTGGTGAAGGGGGAAGGGGGAGGGGGGTGTTCATCTGTTCGGCAACAGCGGTCACATAATTGGCTGTATGGATTCGACCTGTGTGCAATTAAACTCAACATAATTATAAACAAACATTATCACAATCGCCAAGAACTGATCAAAACAAGTTGTAGGAAAGTAGGTTTGGTTATTTATTTACTTTTTGTTTTTAAATCATCCCAAACTTTAAACAAACTTTAAAAACCCATAGAGCAACATTACGTCCATTATTAAACGTTATATCTGTTATAAAGCACTGTAAAGAATATGGCAGAGCTGTGACTCTATCTACACAAAGTCAGTGTCTGGGTAATGAGTGTCCATTTCAGACACAGGATGGACTCTACCAAGTCTACCAAAGGAAACGTTCATATATGCAAGTCACTATAGAAAGAGATAGAGATGTAAAAAGTAAAAGGGAGAGAAATTGTAAGAAGTAAAAAATAAAATGACATGAAAGAGCAAAAAAGAGAAAAACTGAAAGAGAGAAGAATTGATCGAGAAAGACAGGAAGAGTGGGAGCATGCCAGAGTAACACTGTACTCAGTAAAGCTTTTGACACACACACACACACACACTCACACACACACACATTTTCAATTCTTCATGTTCTCTTTTCATTCCTCTTTCCCACACCGGCGTATAAGTGATATTCAGAGCTGACTGACTCGGACACCTGTGGGATTTGAGCCTGATCTTCGCCGCACCTGTTCGGTCTGCGCTCAGATTCACTTCCTGCTTCCTGTTTAAGCATTTCCTGCTCGTCTCTTCTGCTTCATGCCTTATTGAACACAGAGCTGTTGCGGTGGTGTTGGTGTCCTGAAGCTACTCGGGCTAAGAGGCCGATTGTGGATTATTCATGCCTAGAGAGGAAAGACGTGTACACAGAGATAGAGATTGAGACAGATGAAACGAGGCGTACAAACATAAACACAAACATACATACACGTACACACACATACACACGCGCAGTGTTGTATCACTATCACTGTTATGTTATAGCTATAGTTATGGTTATAGCCACACTATGTGTTATACCTAATGAAGCACACTGCTAATATGATCTAATCCAGTGTTTAATGTATAATTAAAATGATTATTAATAATCAACAATTCGTCCGCCATGAAACGTAGCTTGCTAACGGTACGATCTGGTTGCTAAGCGACATAACGGACAAAGGATTAGGCAACTGAAACATTCCATTTTCTAAAGGCAGTTTTACCTAGCCAAGTCAACTATATCCATATTATTTTTTTGGAAGGGCGGAGGAAACTTGTGACTCCAGAGGAAACCCACTGGAACCGGAGAAAAACAATATGTAAAATTCGACTAAACTGGGGACCCTGGAGCTGTGAGGTGGAAACTCTGCACCCTAGAAGTAACCCTAATCTCAATGTTACCCCTTAAATCAAAGGCCAATAAATAATTAAATAGCACTAGAACCATACTCATAACCTATAATCATAAAACGAAACCCAAAACCCAAAGCAGGATTGGCTTAACCCTCCAACTAAACCTTAAACCTAAATCCAAACCCATAACTCTGAACTCTAAAACCTCACCGTGTTTCACACACGTCATCACACACTCTTATGCTCCTGGGGAATTTTTGGTCTCCACAAAGAGCCAAGCACAATGCACTCATCTAAGCGGTAGACGTCTGTAGCGTTCATTAATTATTCATCATACACAGAAATATGTGGAATTGAAATTCCTTTGAACGTCGGGGCATTATCGCTCCCGGCAGAGAGAGTTTCGAGCTTGTAATGTTCTTTACAAACATGGTCGCCGCACTCGCGTCTGCCTCCAGAGCCGGGAGAGAGTAATTTAAAGCTTTCTTAATTATTTATCTCATAAGCCATCCATGCTGAATTATACCGCCGTAATGCACTAACAAACACAGCCCAAGGAGCGAGTACGCGAGAGAGAGAGAGAGAGAGAGAGAGAGAGAGAGAGAGGTCCACTGTTTACAGAGCGTTGAATATGCAATAGCATTATCAAATCACGCCGACACATTTGAATAGTGGTAATTTTAATGGCGCCATTGTTGGAGTGGATAATGGTAATTTAGACAAACAAAGAAGTATTTGTGTTGGTGTACAATGTATGGTATTGTGCACGTGGAAAAATTCAATGTCGTGTCCTAGACATTTTTGACCTTTTTATTTGTGAAAGCGACAGGTCTGCCCATCTCAGACTTGCTTATAAAAAGGAAAGAAAACTTAGCATTTAAGAACTCTGTTTAGTCTCAAATTATTTAAATATCACATTTTAATGGAGCTGGGCACTAACGAGAAAACTCCACAGCTACGTAATAGTTTATTCCTAATTTTTTTACATCTGGGGTTAATGTCTGGGGTAACTGTTGATCAGTCCTGCACGTCGGCTTGGAGGAGTTTTAGCCCGTTCCTCAGTACGGAACAGATTCGACAATGGGATGTTGGTGGGTTTCCTCACATAAACATTAACTTTATTCTTCTGTAAAAGTTATTTGGTGGAACGACTCGTGTGATTAGGATCATTGTCTTGCTGCATGACCCACTTTCTCTTGAGATTTAGTTCACAGACAGATATAATTCGTCGGTATAATTCAGAATTCATTGTTTCATCAGTGATGGCGAGTCGTCCTATTCTAGATGCAGCAAAACAGTCCCAAACCATGATACCACCACCACCATGTTTCACAGATGGAAGAAGGTTCTTATGCTGGAATGCAGTGTTTTCCTTTCTCCAAACATAACGCTTCTCATTTAAACCAAAAATTCTACTTTGGTCTCATCTGTCTGCAAAACATTTTTCCAAGAGCCTTCTGGCTTGTCCATGTGATCTTTAGAAACCTCCAGAAGGACAGCAGTGTTCTTTTTGTAGAGCAGGGACTTTTTCCTTGTGACCCTACCATGCACACCATTGTTGTTCATTGTTCTCCTGATGGTGGACTCATGAACATTAACATTAGCCAATGTGAGCGAGATCTTTAGTTGCTTAGAAGTTACCCTGGGTTCCTTTGTGGCATCATGGACTGTTACACGTCTTGCTCTTGGAGTGATCTTTATTGGTCTTCATACCTGGTGAGGGTAACAATGCTCTCAAATTTCCTCCATGTCTACACAATCTGTCTGACTGTGGACCGGTGGAGTCCAAACCCTATAGAGATGGTTTTGTAACCTTT
>JAFFST010041492.1:5000-18394 GCA_022414735.1 Noturus placidus | reverse complement strand
AGACAGGTGTATGTGTGTGTGTGTGTGAGTGTGTGTGTGTTTGTGTGTGTGTTTGTGTGTGTGTTTATGCGTGTGTGTTTATGTGTGTGTGTTCGTGTGTGTGTGTGTGTGTGAGTGTTGGTGTGTGTGTGTGTGAGTGTAGGTGTGTGTGTGTGTGTGAGTGTAGGTGTGTGTGTGTGTGAGTGTAGGTGTGTGTGTGTGTGTGTGAGTGAGTGTAGGTGTGTGTGTGTGTGTGTGTGTGTGATTGAGTGAGTGTAGGTGTGTGAGTGTGAGTGAGTGTGTGTGTGTCTGAGTGTGTGTGAGTGTAGGTGTGTGTGTGTGAGAGTGTAGGTGTGTGTGTGTGTGTGTGTGTGAGTGTAGGTGTGTGTGTGTGTGTAGGTGTGTGTGTGTGTGTGTGGGTGTGTGTGTGTGTGTGTGTGTTTGTGCGTGTGTGTGTGTGTGTGTGTGTGTGTGTGTGAGTGTGTGTGTGTGTGTTTATGCGTGTGTGTGTGTGTGTGTTTATGCGTGTGTGTTTATGCATGTGTTCGTGTGTGTGTGTGTGAGTGTAGGTGTGTATGTGTGTGTGTGTGTAGGTGTGTGTGAGTGAGTGTGTGTGTGTGTGTGTGTGTGAGTGTAGGTGTGTGAGTGTAGGTGTGTGAGTGTAGGTGTGTGTGAGAGTGTTTGTGAGTGCGTGTGTGTGTGTAGGTGTGTGTGTGTGTGTGTGTGAGTGTAGGTGTGTGTGTGTGTGTGAGTGTAGGTGTGTGTGTGTGTGTGTGAGTGAGTGTAGGTGTGTGTGTGTGTGTGTGTGAGTGAGTGAGTGTGTGTGTGTGTGTGTGTTTATGCGTGTGTATTCATGTGTGTGTGTGTGTGTTTATGCGTGTGTGTTTATGCGTGTGTGTAGGTGTGTGTGTGTGTGTGTGTGTGTGTGTGTGTGTGTGTGTGTGTGTGTGTGTGTGTGTGTGTGTGTGTGAGTGTGTGTGTGTGAGTGTGTGTGTGTGTGTTTATGCGTGTGTGTGTGTGTGTTTATGCGTGTGTGTTTATGCATGTGTTCGTGTGTGTGTGTGTGAGTGTAGGTGTGTATGTGTGTGTGTGTGTAGGTGTGTGTGAGTGAGTGTGTGTGTGTATGTGTGTGTGTGTGTGAGTGTGTGTGTGTTTGTGTGTGTGTTTGTGTGTGTGTTTATGCGTGTGTGTTTATGCGTGTGTGTTCATGTGTGTGTGAGTGTGTGTGTGTGTCTGAGTGTGTGTGTGTGTGTGTGTGTAGGTGTGTGTGTGTGAGTGTAGGTGTGTGTGTGTGTGTATGTATGTGTGTGTGTATGTGTGTGTGTGTGTGTGTGTGTGTGTGTGTGTGTGTGTGTGTGTGTGTGTGTGTGTGTGTTTGTGTGTGTGTTTATGCGTGTGTGTGTGTGTGTGAGTGTGTGTGTGTGGGTGTGTGTGTGTGTGTTTGTGTGTGTGTGAGTGTGGGTGTGTGTGTGTGTGAGTGTATGTGTGTGTGTGTGTGTGAGTGTAGGTGTGTGTGTGTGTGTGTGTGAGTGAGTGAGTGTGTGTGTGTGTGTGTGTTTATGCGTGTGTATTCATGTGTGTGTGTGTGTGTTTATGCGTGTGTGTTTATGCGTGTGTGTTCGTGTGTGTGTGTGTGTGCATGTGTGTGTGTGTGTGTGTGTGTGTCTGAGTGTGTGTGTGTGTGTGTGTGTGTGTGTGTGTGTGTCTGTGTAGGTGTGTGTGTGTGTGTGTGTGTTTGTGAGTGTAGGTGAGTGTGTGAGTGTGTGTGTGAGTGTGTGTGTGAGTGTGTGTGTGTAGTGTGTGTGTGTGTGAGTGTGTGTGTGTGTGAGTGTGTGTGTGTGTGTGTGTGTGTGTGTGGGTGTGTGTGTGTGTGTGTGTGAGAGTGTGTGTGTGAGTGTGTGTGTGAGTGTGTGTCTGAGTGTGTGTCTGAGTGTGTGTCTGAGTGTGTGTGTGAGTGTGTGCGTTCAGGTGAGTGAGTGTGAGTGTGTGTGTGTGTGTTTGTGAGTGCGTGTGTGAGTGTAGGTGTGTGTGTGTGTGTGTGTGTGTGTGATTGAGTGAGTGTAGGTGTGTGAGTGTGAGTGAGTGTGTGTGTGTATGAGTGTGTGTGTGTGTGTATGTGAGTGTGTGTGTATGTGTGTGTGTGTTAGGCCCCGCCCCGGATCTAAACTCCTCAGCATTATGATGTCATTATGGTCAGATGTATTACAGTGATGTAAATAACCCTGTGATTATTCCTGTGCTGATTGCTGGTGTGTTTGTCTCTGCAGTGTGTGGTATGTGTTGTGTGTGTGTGTGTGTGTGAGTGTGTGTAAGACGGTGATGTACGGCCAGGTTCAATCTCCTCTGTATCCAAAGCCTTACCCCACCAATGTCCATGAGCGGTGGGATCTGGAAGTTCCACGCGGTTATCAACTTCAGATTACATTTAATTACCTGGACATTGAACCATCATTAAACTGCTATTACGACTCTCTCACGGTGAGTGTGGAGCTTCTTCATCATCATCATCATCTTTATCATCTTCATCATTATCTCTATTGTCCTTTAATAATATAATGATGATCAGTGAATGAAATGTACACGATCTAAGGTTTATAATGTAATGTTTCACTTATTAAATTCTTCGGCCATGAGTCCAGAGGTCATGTGAATATTTACACGGGGAATAACGGCATGTCCGGATATTTATTTTATTTATTTATTTATTTCACACTGCAGCAGTTACCTTTGAGCACATAGAAGCCACAAGATACGAAGTCAAGGTCATTAAATCATAACGTGTGCACGTGATGGAGATTTGATCATGTGTCCGTGTTCATTCGATGTGCTCTCCTGTAAAGAAACTTTTGAAGGATAATCTGACTGAGCAGGCATCTGCTCCGCTTACAGAGAACTTCAAGTTCTGGGTTCTACATTCTAGAACCCTGTAGATATTAATTCTGGGGTCATGTGTCTGTGTGAGTCTGGTTCACTTTCTTCTCTCGTTATTAAGGTTCTGCACGGTAAGAAAGTTTTGGGAAAGTTCTGTGGCCAGAATTCTGGGGATCACCATCACCCTGGCAACAAGCCCATTATGTCTCCTAGCAACCGTCTCCAGCTGGTGTTTGTGACTGATGAATCAAACACAGAGAGATATCTTGGGTTCTCTGCCTTTTACCAGGCTGTTGGTACGATAAAAAAAACCCCAAGGGTTTTAATGTTTTTTTCTGATCTCTTGACAACAATAATGCACTCAGTAACACAGTGTTAACAAATAATCTCTCAATACTCTCTTAATGACTCACACCTGCACTAACATCTGTACGTACCCACACCTGTACTGACTCACATCTGTACTGACTCACACCTGTACTAACATCTGTACTGACCCACACCTGTACTGACCCACACCTGTACTGACTCACACCTGTACTGACTCACACCTGTACTACCATCTGTACTGACTCACACCTGTACTGACTCGCACCTGTACTGACACCTGTACTGACCCACACCTGTACTGACTCACACCTGTACTGACCCACACCTGTACTACCATCTGTACTGACTCACACCTGTACTGACTCACACCTGTACTAACACCTGTACTGACTCGCACCTGTACTGACTCGCACCTGTACTGACTCGCACCTGTACTGACTCACACCTGTACTGATTTACACCTGTACTGACTCACACCTGTACTGACTAACACCTGTACTAACATCTGTACTGACCCACACCTGTACTGACCTACACCTGTACGAACATCTGTACTGACCCACACCTGTACTAACATCTGTACTGACTCACACCTGTACTGACTCACACCTGTACTAACACCTGTACTGACTCACACCTGTACTGACTCACACCTGCACTGACCAACAACTGTACTGACTCACATTGGTACTGACCCACACCTGTACTGACCAATAACTGTACTGACCCACACCTGTACTACCATCTGTACTGACCCACACCTGTACTGACCCACACCTGTACTAACATCTGTACTGACCCACACCTGTACTGACTCACACCGGTACTGACCCACACCTGTACTGACTCACACCTGTACTGACTCACATCTGTACTGACCCACACCTGTACAGATACTTGTATGGACTCATATCTGTCTGTGGTTCTGTTCTCAGACATAGATGAATGTTCGACTCCTGATTTAGACTATTCAGAATCGCGTTGCTCTCAGATCTGCCTGAACACTCTGGGCTCATATCTGTGTGCCTGTTCCCATGGTTACCAGCTGCAAGCAGATCAGCATACCTGTCTGTGTGAGTGTACACACATCAATACACACACACACACACACACACACACACACACACACACACACAATAAGAACACACTTTCACACATACACAAACTTTCCAAGACACTTGTCATTTTGAGGCTGGACTTCTCTCTGTGAACCATCTGAATTCTGCAACTATTCCTGAATGCAATTGTGTGAGAATTGTGTTTTTATCCTTCCCCAGTTCCCCAGTCCTCCAGTCCTCCAGTTCTCCATCTCCCCAGTTCCCCAGTCCTCCAGTTCTCCATCTCCCCAATTCTCCAGATCCCCAGTCCTCCAGTCCTATATTTCCCCAGTTCTCCAGTTCCCTAGTCCTCCATTTCCCCAGTTCCCCAGTACCCCAGTCCTCCAGTTCTCCATCTCCCCAGTCCTCCATTTCCCCAGTTCTCCAGTTCCCCAGTCTTCCAGTCCTCCATTTCCCCAGTTCCCAAGTCCTCCAGTCCTCCATTTCTCCAGTTCCCCAGTGCCCCAGTCCTCCAGTTCTCCAGTTCCTCAGTTCTCCATTTCCCCAGTTCCCCAGTACCCCAGTCCTCCAGTTCCCCAGTCCTCCAGTTCTCCATCTCCCCAGTTCTCCAGTTCTCCAGTTCTCCATTTCCCCAGTTCTCCAGTTCCCCAGTCCTCCAGTCCTCCATCTCCAAAGTTCTCCAGATCCCCAGTCCTCCAGTCCTATATTTCCCCAGTTCTCCAGTTCCCTAGTCCTCCATTTCCCCAGTTCCCCAGTCCTCCAGTCCTCCATTACTCCAGTTCCCCAGTTCTCCAGTTCCTCAGTTCTCCATTTCCCCAGTTCTCCATCTCCCCAGTCCTCCATTTCCCCAGTTCTCCAGTTCCCCAGTCCTCCAGTCCTCCATTTCCCCAGTTCCCAAGTCCTCCAGTCCTCCATTTCTCCAGTTCCCCAGTGCCCCAGTCTTCCAGTTCTCCAGTTCTCCAGTTCCTCAGTTCTCCATTTCCCCAGTTCCCCAGTACCCCAGTCCTCCAGTTCCCCAGTCCTCCAGTTCTCCAGTTCCCCAGTTCTCCAGTTCTCCAGTTCCTCAGTTCTCCATTTCCCCAGTTCTCCAGTTCCCCAGTTCTCCAGTTCCCCAGTGCCTCAGTCCTCCAGTTCCCCGGTTCTCCAGCACTACCCTGTTGGTACTCTTTCTGTAGGTGTCTGAATCTGATATAAAACAGATGCTTGGCTACAAAGCCACAAATGGACCAGTGTCCTCTTACCTTAAAGTGCTGATCACACCCCGCACTGCACTGCCTGATGTACTCTACTCACCCAGTGAGGATGTATTTACTGTTAGAGACACTTCTGTAAGTCACTCTGGATAAGTGCATTTGCTGAATGCTGTGAGTGTAATACACACAAAGAAGAACTCTTAAGGGTTCCTTAATGTTTTAAGACTGTAGGATTAAGTATTCTGTGGTGTTGTTTCCTCTTGTGCTAGTGGACTGTGGTGGAGGTGTTTTCACAGAACCTGAAGGAGTTCTGTCGAGTCCCGGATTCCCGGACGCCCCGCCTCCCGGAGTGAACTGCTTGTACAAGGTTTCTGTTCAGCCTGGGTTCCAGATAACGCTCAACTTCAGTGAGAACTTCCACATCGAGCAGATTGATGTACAGGGACCATCCTGCTTGTTCCACTGGCTACAGGTACCGGAATGTTCCAGTCCACACATTTAATCTAAATGCATTACGAGTTAATTATATTGTGTATAATGGCTAAGTAATGAATTAAACTCTTGAGGGCATGCTGTAATCAGCTGGGGTTTATACAAACAACATATGGAGTATTATTATTTTTCTATATCAGCACGTCCCCAAGTGATTTATTCCTCTTTACCCACAGCAAGTTGTCAACATTTTTAATTTAGTAAAGAACAATACTTCATACATTTTATCCATGTATAGTGTTAGTAATGAGTTAGTTCCTGTTATTACTTATAGCAGCTGTAAACAGATGTTCCCTCATCAGCATCTCTTTATTCTCTCTCTTGAATGAATAAGAAGAGAAAACCTCACTTGTAATGTTACCGAGAAACAAAACTAAAAGAAGTCAAGGGAACATCAGCCATTACGGATGAGTTTTTATAGTGTGTCACTATAAACATTCTCGGCATGGGTGTGCACATACACACTCTGGCAGATAGGACCGGTGACGTAGCTCTTCAGGTTATAGCTTTACCTCGTGCTTACTGTATGAGGAGCGTGTGCTGTACACGTCCCTGTGAACGAGCCGTTACTATAGAAACAATGATATATTAGAACGTGTGCATTATTATAAACCTGTTCTACTGTCAGAGAATAATAATCAACAGCTTCTGTCCAATCAGAACTCAGATCTCAGCAGCATGGTAGTATGTGTAATACTAACTCCTCTACGCACTGGAATGTGATATTAAAGCAGTTTGTCATCTCATCCTCAGGTGTCTGTCCCCGGTGAAGCTCCAAAGAAGCTTTGTGGAAATAAAAGTCCTGGGATCGTACACACTGGCTCACACACTGTAGATCTGGAATTTCACACTGATGGCCATGGAGAGAGCGGAGGATTCAGCCTGCGTTACACAACCCAGAGTAAGCAGGAAACACAACCTGCTGCCGTGGAAGTTATCTAGAGCTTCATTACACACGGTTTAAATGACGACTCCATCCGAAGAGAGTTTCCTCTGAGATACACGAGTGTGTGTGTGTGTGTGTGTGTGTGTGTCTGAAACCTTTCTGAAGGAGTGGAGTGTAAAATTGAAGGAGGAATCAGTAACGGCCGAATCACTCCCAGTTTCCCGAAATATTCCTACAGAGATTATATTCAAGTCCGCTGTGATGACGGATACAAACTCATGATGGTGAAGTTTTATTATTTCTACTTTATTAACATGTGATTATAAGTTGTTTTTTTTATCTTTATCTCATCCTGTGTTTGTGTTTCAGGGAGAAAATGAAATGATGAGTTATACATCAATGTGTCAGGAGAACGGGGCGTGGCATTTACCTTTACCTGAGTGCAGGAGTGAGTCAGCACTCATGTTATTCGTGCATTTATATGTATTTTCTATTACAGTACGAGACTCGGGTCATTGACGAGACAAAACAAAAGTGTTCATTAAAAATAATGTGTTCATTAATGTGGAATAAAACAATGACGTTGGAGTTTATGCCTCCCGCAGGAGTTTTATATCAACACCATTTAAATGAAATGTTTTCTTCGTTATGGTTGCAGTTATTGATTGTGGAGAACCGAAGACGTTACTGAACGGTGAATTTCAGTTTTTGTCCGGTTCTAAGAACGAGTACAGATCTGTCGTGCAATATCACTGCAATGAACCCTTCTATTCTTTCACCAAAACTAAGCAAGGTACGTCCGTGTTGAGTAACATCAATTCTTCTGATGATGATGATGATAATAATAATAATAAACATGTATGAAATTGACTCGAGCTGAATAATAGCTTAAGATAAAATTGGCCAGAAGATTAAAACTGTGTCTCATTTACTCCCAATTTGTAGTAAACCTCACGTGTGATGCCGATCGCACATGGAAAGGAGAAGAAAATGAGATACCGTATTGTTTCCCAGGTAACATATCAATCACACAGCAGTCCGTGGGTCAGCAGATCTTACATCCAACTTTACATCCAAACACGTTTTCTTTTTTTCAGAAATAGTTTATTAGTGCTCTGAATACTCAAGGAGCACGAGAAAGTCTGTATGACATTACGCATTACTCGATGTGGCCAGAGGTTGCGCTAAAGTCCGCTTTCAACTCGTCACCCGCATAGCCACGGACAGGATTATAGGCTCTGTGTAGGTTGAGTTAGATGAAAATCTGAGCCTTATGAATTGGGTCCTGGGCTGAGGGGTCTAGAGGAAGAGAATAAAGATATTTGACTGTGATCTGGTTGAGATATGTGGATGTGGTCATGGCGTGGCTGAAATCCTTTATTCTCCCTTTATTCTCCATGAAGGAGAACCTGGCTTCGATGTAGTCTTGCTTTAGTGCACCTCGATGTACTCCTCCATAGCCTTCATCGGAAAGTGTGTAGATGTGGTTGTGTGGGCGAATGGTCTCCGACGTGAGCTCCATTGCAAACTTACTGCAGTTGTAGCCTTGCTGAATATCTCCCTGAGGGTCCAGATCCTGCATGTGCACTGGGTCTGTAGTGGTTGTTTGGCGAGGTTGAGATTCTCAATGAGAGCCTAGTCAATGCTCCAGAAAGAATGCTCCTGTCGTAGCTTGGCTTGGCCTACATGCACGGGTTCAGGACTGATGGTTTCAACTGATTGTTCTTTGACTGTGTAGAAGTTGGTCTAAGCGGATGGAGAGATCAGTGAGAGAATCCAGTGAGACCTGATCATCACAGCAGACAAACTCAGTCACGACTTCCATATTCAAACCACGGTGATGCGCTGCCTGGAGTGCTGGCTTATCCACAGCAAGGGCGCAGATCTTTACCGCAGATTCCGTGGCACTTCCTTGACCCTGTGTAACTGCACTGAGTTGCTCTCCAATTCCATTTCTTCTCCAAGAGTAATCAGAAACCCACTGGAAAAGTTCTGTGAAATGGTTGTAAAGATACTGTGTCCTCCTCTCCATGAGACCAGACTGCCATCGTCCAGGCTAGCGTTGTGCCCTGCAGCAGGATGATGATCTGGTCAGGGAGATTTTCCTGGCTGAAGATTTATGGTTAAATGTCTAGTATAAAATAGAATTGAAGCTGAAATGTCATGTTCTTTATAAATAAAACAGTTTAAAGACTGAAGTCCTGAAACAGTTTCTGCTTTAACTCAGAAAACGTGATTAGTCAACTACTTTATTTTAATAGTTATTAAAGTTATTAAAGTAAGCATTAATAGTTATGCAACCTTTTTAGTGTAGAAGTAATAAGTATGTCTTTTCCAGTTTTCCTATATATAACTGTGTGTGTGTGTGTGTGTGACTCAGTGTGTGGGCGTCCTGTAGTAGATTTCGCTGGTCTTGGTCGGGTTTTAGGAGGAACTGAGGCGAAAGACAACTCCTTTCCCTGGCAGGTGTTTCTTCACGCTGGAGGTAGAGGAGGAGCGATTGTGATCGGAGAGAAATGGCTCCTCACTGCGGCTCACAATCTGGACAAAATCAAACAGGCTAAACAGGAAGTGAAGGTAGCATGATCCCCCAGCGTTAACTCTTAACGGTGACACATGGTGATGTGTTAGTATTTAAACACATTTATTTATTGATGTTTTTAGGCGTACGTTGGAAGCAACAAAGTGAGCGAGTATTTCAAAATCCACAGTGACTCTGACCCTGTGATATTTGAGTCACTTCCTATCGAATCGTTACACATCCACCCAGGATATAAAAGCCCAGATTATAATAATGATATCGCATTAATTAAGCTGGCATCATCCATCACCTTTAAAGCGAGTGTAATGCCGGTGTGTCTTCCTGATCAGAACTCTCAGCTTACGAGTTTTGGGTAAGAACCTTTTAACACGTCCAGTTCCATGTGTGATTTTCCTAAAGAGAGGAACCTGATGATGATGCGGCATTCTGTAAAATGTTTCTGCTTCAGGTGGGTTTCTGGATTTGGATTGACGGAGTCCTACAACACTGCTAATCATCTCCGCTACATCCGTCTTCCCATCGTAGATCAACAAGTCTGTCACTCGTCCATTGAGAAGGTGAGAGAGACGGCCAGTGATGTGGCCACTCTGACGGACAACATGTTCTGTGCTGGACTTCCTGAAGGTGGGCAAGACACGTGTCAAGGAGACAGCGGCTCTGGTTTTGTCATGAAGAACAATGACACATTTTTCGCAGCGGGGATCGTTAGCTGGGGAGTCGACTGTGGAAAACCAGGAAGATACGGCGTATACACTCGCATAGCTCGATATGTAGACTGGATCCAGAAAACCATGAAGGAGAACTAGCAGCTGAGGAGAACATGAAATGAGAATGACATGAGACTCTCATGTGACTGGTTTAAATGGTTTGATTTAAAATATCTATGGTAGTTATCACTTCATGGAAAAATAAAGATAAATCTTTTACCATCACCAGCTGCTCTTGTTTCAGTCTGTCATGTAACGTAGACGAGGTGGAAGCAGATGCAGGTCAAAGTCTTTATTTAACAAATACAAAGTAAACAGTGCGCAGGCAACACGGTCTTCCCAGAACAACAGGAACCGTGGCATGGACAAGAGAACCGAAGACCATTTAGGCTGCTATGTGCACTCACTATAAACACAAAAACACATTAAATACGTGACACAAACTCTACAACTTATGCTAACTATAATACTGAGCGAAGTGCTCAGTAACCGAGGGGTTTAACTAGTGAACATAATTAACAGCAAACCACAGCCACCTGGATTACATCAGCCACTGCTTTAACCAGACGGAAAACCAAAACATAAGATATATATAGTATAGTTTCGACATTTTGTAACTTGGATTTTGACAGGTCTAGGTCAGTCATAAATCATTGTCAGGTGACAGGTTAATGAGGGGTTATGATGGGGACAGGATAATAAATTAATGACAGGTGACAGGTTTGTATAAACACAGATGAGCTCAAGAATAACCATCCAGACATCCACATGTACGCACCCCAGCCCCCATCTGGACATCCACACCCCACACTTCCACACGTATGCATCCCCGCCCTCATCCACACATGTGCGTACTTACACGTACGCATGTAATGATGTTGTCATATTTATGGATCGTGATAAAATACAGATGTTCTTTCCTGGTATGAAACAGTCCTAGGAAGTCATAAATATATTGTCACGTCCATCCTAAAACTAGTTAAATCCGTTTCAGGTGTATAAACACCAATGTGAGACACATTTCTCCAAGTCGGTCAAGTCAGGCAGGGGACAATGGTTCAATTATGACACACACACACACATACAGAGTAGGAGTATGTATTCCATTTCCATTCAGAGAAGCCTTTTTCCCAGCAGTCTGGATTTGGAGTAGATGAGAGCTCCATCCAGAAGTAGGACCTCCGAGACCGATCATGCAGGTCCGGAGAGCAGAAAGGACCAGGATCTCCAACATCTCCATAAACTCATGTGTAGCTCGGCAGAAGGAGAGGGGGAGAGAAAAGATTGTTAACACTGGGATTTATCATGATGGAAAGTCTAGTCAGGGTAGGCTAGAGTGAATAAATACGTTTTAAGTCTAGACTTAAACACTGAGCCTGTGTCTGAGTCCCGAACACTAAATGGAAGACTGTTCCATAACTGTGGAGCTCTATGAGTGAAAGCTCTTCCCCCTGCTGTAGCCTTCTCTATTCGTGGTACCGTCAAATAACCTGAATCTGACACAAACTCTACAACTTATGCTAACTATAATACCGAGCGAAGTGCTCAGTAACCGAGGGATTTAACTAGTGAGGATAATTAACAGCAAACCACAGCCACCTGGATTACATCAGCCACTGCTTTAACCAGACGGAAAACCAAAACATAAGTCACGTGTCCACAGAGAAGCCGCGCCACAGTGCCATCTGCTGACGAGGCGTAACACAGTGTCGTGATCGTAGCAGTCCTTCCTGCCTGCACATCTTGAGCTTTAGTGCATGGTTTTTGCGTGATATCGGCTCGAGTCAGGAGCAGCGCCGCCGTCTGACTGTTTGAAGGAACTACAAAACATCAAGCTAAATGTACGTTTCTGCCGTAAACACTCACACTACAGAAGATAATATTAAATATAGAAATATCACACTATTCATGAACAAATCTCTGTTTGTTAAATCATAGTTTATTGGTAACCAGTTGCTTTGTTGGGAAACATGATGAGACAGTCGGAATCATTGTTCCTGTGTGTTTCTGGAAGCTATGATGCAGCTCTCTGCAGTCTGAGCTCCGTGATCTCACTGCTTTACTGCAGGAAGAGGAAAGGGTAGTATTTTATAGGGTAACGTTTTTTTTTTCTGTCCTGAGCTGTGCTTTCATTAACAGCAGCATGTCCATGTAGTGGAGATCCTGAAAAGTGTTAAGGTTAGGAACGCTCCAGAATCAGTCCAGTCTCACAGAAAAAACATTCACACACATGAGCTGAATATCAACACACAAAAATGGCAACCTATCAAAGTTTCGTTCGAATGTTCTGTATGATGTGTGTGACGTGCCGTGTGTTTTATTTATTTTAACTGAGCTAACTTCTACCACTGCAGGACTGGCACCCTGTCCAGGGTGTACCCCGCCCCATGCTCCCTGGGACAGGCTCCAGGTTTCCCCGTGACACTGAAAGGAGTAAACAGTAGAAGATGGATGGATGGATAACTTCTACCACTGGGATGTTTAAATAAATTCAATAAGTAACTTTACCTGTTTTTTAAACATATCGAGCGTTCATGTTTATGCTTCTCATGACATGATTAGCTCACATGCTAACATGTTTTTTTCCCTGTGAGATTGGACTGTCCACAATCTGATGTTTCTGCCACAATTCAGCTCTCAGTCTGAGGTTCGAAAACATAACAGCAGTGTTTGATCAGATATGTCAGCCAGAGCCCTTTTTAACTCTAAAATAAATACATTCCTGGTGGATGTAACCCTGAACTGAGAGAGCAAACCATTACAGGAACTCGTCTCTTTATGAACTTGTAGTATACATGAGTGAAGTCATTTTCCTTAAGTGGACGATGCATGTAGACACAGATTTTTGCAGAAATGTAATGTTAGCGTTCTGTGAGGTTTTGACCCGAATTCAGAACACTTTCATTTTCCGAACTATTTCCCAATCACTGGTGTAGATTTCTCCATGCAGGAGTTTCCCAAAGAGCTGTCAGGAATTTAAGCGTGCGAGCAGCACTTCACATATTTACATGTTAGACAGATGGGTCAGGACTGAACACACACTCTCCGATTACACAACCATGCACGTGTAATCCAGGCTGAATGTGGTTCAGTGTTGTCCTGCTCTGATGGCATTATTTCTCTATAATGTGTACGGACCTGTATTAATGCTGCTCTCACAGGTGTGTACATTACCCATACCAAGCCTCGACCCATCCTGGCTCTTGAAGGACTTGGCTGTTTATTTGGAGTCTCCTTATACACTATGATTAGACGATTACCTCACCTGCTCCACATCACCTTCTTATTTCAACTCTTCACATCGCTATTAGTCCTAAACTACCCCTGTCCCAACTC
>JAFFST010041490.1:0-12958 GCA_022414735.1 Noturus placidus | reverse complement strand
GAGAGAGTATATATATATGTGTGTGTGTGTGTGTGTGTGTGTGTGTGTGTGTGGGTGTGTGTGGGTGTGTATATCTTGCAAGTTTATATATCTTTATATCTAATAACTTAATGAGCATGAATTTAATAAGAATTCTAGGGAAACTTTGCTAAAATACATGTATGTGACTTGCAAAACATTCAGTCAAAACCTAGATGGTATATTGAAGAGATTCAGGATGCCAAACATAAGGCTGTTTAAAATTACAGCCATCATCCATATTAGAATTTACAAAAGTATCATAGCACAAGATGATCATGAACTATGATTTGGCACTCTGCTTATATTTAGCCTCATTGGAAATAAATAAATAATATTAGCAGGACTAAATCAGTTTTGAGATGCATCATGGCTGTATCTTACACACTTTACACACTTATGTTCCTAATAATATTATTAATATGAAAATCATATGGAACCACATTTAAAAAGCAGATTGTATGGAATAAAACCTTGACATGGATCTCATTTAATCGGGTTGCTTCTTATAAATATATCTTTCAAAATTAAGTTACATGCTACAAAAGACTCTCATATTACACCGGATACACATGGAAGTATTCCTAATTGACTATGCTTAGAATTAAATGAGCTTGATTATTATTGATTACAAATTATGCTAGTGCAGCAGGCAGCATTGCTGCTCCATGGTGTTAGGGTCCCTGATTCGATCCTGAGCTCAGGTTATTGAATGAGTGTGAATGTGTCTGGGCCTGGCGTCCCCATTCAGAGTGTATTCCCACCTCGCAAATAGTGTTCCCGCGTGAGGTTCTGGATAGTCCACAATACTCACCAGGATAAAGCAGTTAAAATAGAATGAGGATCATTAAGTCATTGCAAGTGTAAGAGATTGTACTGACAAATACAGAGCAATTTGTTAATGCTCACATTACAATTAAAAACTTCTGAAATATTCTAGGGGTTAGTTAAGTGTTCACGGAAGAGGTGGGTCTTTAGCTATTTTTTTTTTTGAAGATAGTGATGGATTCTGCTGTCTGGATTGAGGTGGGAAGTTCATTTCACCACTGAAGGACTGTCAATTTGAAGGTTCTGGAAAGGGACCTCATGCTTCGCTGAGTAGGCACTACCAGGCATCTCTCATTAACTGATTGCAGGTTGCATGAAGGAACATAAACCTCAAAGAGAGTGTTGAGGTAGGGAGGTGCTGTTCCAGGCAAGGTCTTGTACGTGAGCATCAAGGCCTTGAATTTAATGTGGGCAGCTACAGGAAGCCAGTGGAGGGAGATGAAAAGACATGGGTCCTTTTGGGCTGGTTGAAAACAAGGCATGCTGCTACATTCTGAATCATCTGAAGGGGTTTGATGGAGTTGGCTAGGAGGCCCGGCTAGGAGTAGAGCATTGCAGTAGTCCACTTTTGAGATAACAAGAGCTGGACTACAGTCATGGCCAAAAGTTTGCGATCAATTTACATATATAATATATAGTATAGTGATCGCAAACTTTTGGCACTGACTGTAGTAGCTGTGTAGCCTGTTCACTGAGATCGCATCTGATTTTCTTGATGTTGTACAGAATTAACCTACTGGATCGTGCAGTTTTTGAAATGCGGTCTGCAAAGGTCAAGTTGTCTTCGAAAGTCACCCCAAGGTTTCTGGCTGTCCTAGTTGGCTTGAGTGTGGTTGAGCCTAGCTGTACAGTGAGGTTGTGGTTAATGAGGGGCAGGCAGGGATGACGAGAAGCTCTGTTTTTGCCAAGTTGAGCTTAAGGTGGCATTCCCTTACCAGTTTGTGAACCTCACACCTCTGGGGTTGGGGGTTTAAATCCTGCCTTTGCTCTGTATGTGTGGAGTTTGCATGTTCTCCCCATGTTCCATGGGTTTCCTACAAGTACTCATGTGTTGTAGGCAGACTGTCATTTCCAATTTGTCCGT
This sequence comes from Noturus placidus, assembly GCA_022414735.1. Lineage (NCBI taxonomy): Eukaryota > Metazoa > Chordata > Actinopteri > Siluriformes > Ictaluridae > Noturus > Noturus placidus. The sequence goes on along the minus strand of JAFFST010041490.1, from coordinate 11,028 downwards.
AGTATGTGAATGGCTGTGCGATTGTGCTCTGTGATGGGTTGGCACCACATCCAGGGTGTCCCCTGCCTTGTGCCCTGAATTCCCTGGAATAGACTCCAGTCTCTCCTGCAACCCTGTATAGGATAAGTGGTATGGAAAATGGATTGATGGACAGATAGAGTTTGTCCAATGTTTACTATGTTCTAGTTCATCTACACCTGAATGTGTCATTCTGCTCTTTCAGAGTTGCTTGTGCTTGATTTCTTCAGCCACTTCCTCTCCTCCTGCTAATGTAAAGGCCAATGAGACCATTGCTTTCTCTAATGGCAACCTATCCACTCTTTGATCTGTGTGTGACTGGCATATTCGCCATAGTCACTCCGGAGTCCATGCAGTTCATCTGCAGATCTCATTTGCTTAACAGCGTGGAATAAAAGCATCTCAGAAAAAAAGAGAGAGAGAGAGAGAGAGAGAGAGAGAGTGAGAGTGACTAACAAGCCCTCATGGCAGCAAGTGTTGTGTATGTCACAACTCGGTGGAAAACTCAATTTCCATTTCATAGCACTTGGGAGAGAAATTGTGCCAAGTGTGTTCATAGTATTGCTGTATCCCTGTGTATGTTTGTGTGGTGTACAGAATGACAATTTCACACCATGCTAACAAAATTGTAAGTGCCACCATCCCAGATGTACAGTTTAAGATTAGAATCCCAGAGAATTCACTTTGATGAAATTCCTCAGACATATTACAGTTCTATTTGTTCATGTTCAAAGTGGGTTTATACAACTGGACACATCTAAGGTGTCGCCCTTAAAAGCCACAGAAGTTACAATGTCTTACATCCTAATAACTGGTTGTGAGTTCCAATCTCAGGACTACAGAGCGGCAGTGCCTGCCCTTGAACAAGACTGTTAACCTAAAACTGCTCAGGGAGATAGCTGGATTGGATTTTGCAAATCCGAAGGATAGGTTGGAGAAAATCACCTGCCAATGATAGCTGTGTACTCAAGGTCAGATAAAGCAAAATAAATCCAATAATCAAGTCTTTTGATGTGGTTTGAATTAATACATTAGTTCACTGTGAAGATGCTCTCAAAAGAAAGAGTTGTGTTTGGAAATCATTTTTGTTGTTTAATCAAAAAAAAAATGTCATGCATTGTTATAAAACAAATTATGCCACTTTCTAGTATAAAATCTACTCTCAATCCAATCCAAAAGTTATCAAAATTTTAGGACATTCCTGTAATATCCTTCTAATTAGGGACAGGAACAAACATAGAAAACTGCAGGAGATTTTTTGGTTTGGTTCTGAACATAGAAAAAACTGGTATGGGTAAAATGGATTTAAAAACACAATTTCATATAAATTAAATTGGTACAGTTTATCATAATGACACATATACTGACACATATATATATATATATATATATATATATATATATATATATATATATATATATATATATATATATCAGAAATGAAGTTTATCAGGAATATATGACATGATATAGTTTTGACAAGTGGCCAGAGCTTAAGCCTTCATCAATGTTGCAAAGTTTCAGATAATGTGTTGGTCGCCAGTGGACAAATAATATGTACAATTTACAAATGAGTTTTTCCATTGGTATTACGGCAGTTTAAGATAATGTATTAAACATGCAATTAATCAAAAAGAAAAAAAAAGAGACAAATGACAGACTTGACCTTTGCCTGAGCTTTGTGATCTGAACAATCTTGATTACCTCTAACAAGTTATTACTAGGCTATAATTACTGTAATATACAAAGAAGTGCTATAAAATGTATTTGAAAGCAGTTGGCACCATTACCATGTAAATATGCTACCACTGACAAATTTATAATGGAGATAAATTGCATTCACACACATAGTTTGTACATTTTGTCTGTGCCATCTTTCCAAGTACTTTTATGTAACTGTGTCCAGATACCGAAACAATTTATAAGCCATTAGTTTGAATGTATATTGCTTTTACAATCTGAGAGAGGTGAGGAGAGGTGAACCCACTTATAATCCATGAGGAGAGAGCAAAGTGAGGGCTCACTGAAGAGCTATTTCATGCTAATTTATTCCTAGTGTTTAAAAAAAGCCTGAGACACATTAGTATTCTTATAGACAGTGCAAAATTCTTCCCCTTTCAGCTGGTATGTGTTCAAGGATTCATACACGTTTATGAACTTCTTTGGGGGCAGGCTTTCACCCTCCCTTCTATTGACACTCTCAACATGAAATGTACTGAATATCAATGTTTTCTGGCATTGAAAAGACAGAAAACCCATTGACTTCCCTCAAACATAGACATGGACAAAAGAAATCTCTTAGAAACTCACAAAGGCGATCAAAGATACTACTGGGAACAAACCCTGTTCAGTTCAAAAGGATCTTAAGCACCAGGGTTAAAAATATCCCATACTTTCCACAGAGGGTATCATTGCAGTTCACATTATCCCAGCCTCACACAGTGAATAATATTCACACACTCACTCACACACACACACACACACACACACACACACACACACACACACACACACACACACACACACACACAGCCCAGATGAATAACCTCAGGAATAACACCTCAGGGTGTAAAGAAAAAGCAGTGTAATCCAGTGTTCAAAGACTGGCTACAGTTTTCACCTTCCTGACTCAGAGCTTTCAGAACAGACAGTGTCTTTTTAGAAGGCAGAATTAAATTCCAGACAAATGCCAGACGAGCATCCAGACAGTATATACAGGCAGCAGAGTAAACATATCATGCAGTGTGTAAATAATTGGACCTGGCTGATTTTTGTTGTTGTTAGTATAGCTCTGTGATCCAGAAAATAGGTTTAAATGTCAGCTTTAATTTGAGGGTATTTAAAGTTATGTTAGAAGGAATCATGGCCATTTTTAAATCTAGCTGTCCTTTCCTTCAGTCATGCACAGGTTAATCTTTATCGTATCTGCTCAGATCCCTACAGGCATATATATATTTTCTGACAAAGTCTAGCTTGGCCTTTCATGAGGCTTACAAGTGGTTTATTTCTTGTTGTAAACCATCTGGGGTGATGCCGGTGTCTTCCTCTCGTTGTTGGAGTCTTTGACGCATCTCTGCTTAAATGCTAAACAGTTTTTTTTTCTTGCTGCTTTGCAATGTACCAAACAAATTATTCTGACATCCTTAGTATAATCATGTTGTCTCTAATGACACATTCATATCATGTGGGAGAATATAGAGGAATGTGACATTTTCCACTATTTGGACTTTTCACTATTCCAGACTTTTTTGAAATGACATTGCCATTTTGTTTACTAGATAGTTGCTATCTTATCAGGTTTCTGCTGTTGGTATTAGCTGTGTTCACAGTAGCATATCTGTTCCTAATCTTTAATAGAAAATATCATATCCTTGGAAATAGCATAGCATGCTCATGTTGCCAGAAACCTAGTTTTCAGGAATGGTCAGTAAAATCACAGCTTTTAGAGTGCTACCAAAATTCCAACATAGAATTACTGCTCCAAGGTCAGCGTTGTTGTTTTCCCTAGTTAAGTAGTAATTACTGTTATCCCCATGTGAATGCTGCATTACTGATTAATTCTCATATTTTCGTAGCCTGTAGCGGCCTTTCTGGGTGTTTCCCTTTCCCTGTTTATCATGCTGAGGGACAACAGATGTGAGTGCTATGGAAAATAAGCGATTACTTGAATCCCTTAGAGGGATGACTTTATGCCAAAGTCTTTATCCTCTCATGATAATGTCTTTGGTGAAACATATCATGTTTATGCCCTCAACATAAAAGTAAGAAAGTCTTTGGCTAACATTTCAGCTATGAGCTTGGTGCACATAAAGATGTTACTGGAGATAACATCTTAATTTCTGATTAATTTTTGCATGATTGTTCATTTAAATGTGAAGTGACTGTGTGTTGTATTGACATTGGAGTTATATAACAGTTTTTGTGCTGCAATATATTCTATTTAGCTCAGTTTTGTCACTGTTTCTATACTGCATCTCTTTGTGTTCCAGATTCTGGAAAAATTGTCTAACAACAATTATGCGAATCAAAAAACTTCCTGCCATATTCTTGGTGTATGTGTACAGTACTGTCATGAAGGCTTTTGGTAACTCTGACCAGGAACCAAGCAAGGGCTTAGAAACACACAAAGAACAAAGATACCCACAGAGGTAAAGCATCAGAGACGGGTTATAGCTTTATAGTACTTCAGATCCATGCCGTTTCTCTGCCAGAGGTCTAGACAGCTTTATTTCCAACAAGGCCAATCTACAGGCAGCTGTTCTGCCTTCAGGTCATCACAGTTAGTCCATAGTACTTAACAGGTCTCATTGATTAAGCTATTGAAAAGTAACTTGGCTGTGGATTTGATTTTGGACCCTACCACAATGTAATGAAAAAAGAAACAGCTTCGCACACACCCTTTCCTCAACAGAGATTGTTTCTTATTGTCTATGATTTTACCAATAACCCTCCAATATAAATGTTCAGCATGAAGCATGATATTGTCTAATACTGGACTCCAGTATGACTTTAGTATTATACGGTTCAGTCTGGGTGAATATTTTCTGTTGGCAAAACTCAATGATCATGCAATCCACATTTACAGTTCAAGAGGGTCTATTACAACAGTGCTACAAAGGTAGAATCTAAAAATAATAATGCATATTGAAAGTGATTTTTTTTTTTAAACCACGGCTTAGACTCATGCAGCTTTGGCTTTATAAGGTTAAACCTGGTTGCTTGTAATTAAACCTCCCTCAGTATCAATTTGATAAGCAGTAGATAAAATCTTCTGGTATAACTCAGATGTAAATCTCTTTAGCTACATGAATTTTTTTCTTTCTTTTCTGGCCCTGAAATTATATCCACCTCAACCTGAAACATAGTAGAACTCTTAATGAATATGTAGTTTCACCAGAGGGGGTGTTGTCAGTATGAGAGAAAGGGAAGGCTTGTCAGCATTTTCACTTGCACTTAAGCTTGTAGGCACCAGAGGGCTACAAAAACTGCAAACTGCTCCTTATTCATATTAAAATATTGTTACATTATGTTATATATGATATAATGTGACATTTGTTAGCTTCATTTAAACTAACTACAAAAAGTTTGTGTTACACAATTGCATGTACACATTAACTTAATAGCTAACTAAAGCAGTGCTTCTGCACTGGTAGCAACTAGATAAACCATTCAGGTTAGTGTCACTGTAAACCTCAACAATCATCAATCAATCAAGGTATTGATAGATAACGTATTATTTAGTCCTGGTTACTCTGCAAACTGGTTTAGAAAGGATCATTTTCTAATGCTTTCTAATGAAATTGTATTTCAAACATTTAACATATTGTTAAATTAAATTAAGTAAGTTTGAAATGTTTTATACTACACCCATCTTTTAAATTTAAAACACAGTTTTATTTAACACTTACTGACACATTTTATTTTTCTATTCACCTTAATATATATACGGCTGCAAGAAATGCCTGGTGGTTTGATTAAGAGAGAAGATGAGAAGCTGGGCTTTGATCAGAAAGAGTCAAATCGGTCACCTCTTTCTTCAATATATATATATATATATATATATATATATTCATTTTCACATTGTCATACCTTGACAGGGTGTTAGACCCTACGTGAACTCCTTTTGGTGAATTTCTATAGGATGATAGAAGCTGCCATCACCAAACAAGCCACATAAGTTTCTCACTTTCACTGAGCCTAGATGTAATATTTCATATAAATATTCTTGTACTTTCATTCAATATACTATTTTACCTCAATTACAGGCCTTGTTGAGATACTAGATGCTCTCAAATAATGTTGGGAAGTGCTTAAAATACCTGAACAAAGCAAAATGCTGACAAGACTAAATATCTATGTCTGGGTAATATAAGTGAAATACTGAGATCATTAAAACAATTTCCTGCAAATTAATTAGCCACTTGTAAAAGTGATGCCATAAGTCTACAATGTGGAAAAGCACATCTTTACAGTTAAGGATCTGGTTGTATATTTATAGAATTATAACAGGACCACTTCAAGTAGTATAAAATAGAATATTCTAGCATACCTGAACTCCTTTAGACCTTCAGAATATATTATACAACATGTAGTGGTGGATTCTCTGTAACAATATAAATATTTAACTCTAACAGTATTTTCTTTTAAAGTCATCATGTATTGTTAATGAATACTATGTCATGAAAACCACTAATAGCTACTATAATAATAAAAGCACTCTAATATCAAAGTAGGGTATCATAATATATTAAAGATCCATTTTTCAGTAATAATTCAGTAAATGTAAGTGATAGAGAATAGAAGTCAAGGCTAAACACTGTAATACTGCACTCTGCTGTACAATGTAAAACCTAGCAGCCAATCTAAGATGAATGGTGAGCATGGTTTAGCCAGGAGATACATCATGTAACATTGCAATGAGCCAATAGCTTTGTTCCATCAACTATACCATATTACAGTGTAATTAGACTGCAAGAGTGAAATCGAGCTATCGAGTTTAATTAAATGTGACGGTGATTAAATATATACGCATGATTAAATATAAGCCCTGCATGTATTCAAATAAATATACAATTATGTTCCAAAATTCAGTCAGAAATTCAACCGTGCTGCTGGATATTTAGTCACCTCATATGTACTACATTCTCTGCCTGCTGAATGGAACTCTGATGAATCCTGAGATCTCCATCCATTCTTCTTTTAAGAAAGATGTACGCAACCCCTACCACATATACACACAAACACATACATACACACACACACACACACACACACAGTTTTATACTTGGACATGTGTACATTTGTGCATGCACTGAGTGTCACTGTTTTGCTAACTTACGTGGTACTGTATCTGTCTTATGATGTAAATCTTACGTACAAATAAGTCGATTGCAAAGCTATTTCTGATCCAGCACATCTTCCTTCCATATAAAAGAAAAAAAATCTGGGTTTTGATTACACCAGTGAGCCTTTAATTCTATTTGACCTTCACTAGTATAATAAGCCTGCAGTACTATGTAGGTAAGATTTCCTGAGCAGCCTCAGCACTGAGGATCTCCATATACATCTCTCTATCTCAATATCTGCCTGTCAACAGGATCTGTCACCACTTTGGTGCGACATGACTTCAATAAAAAACCCACTGCTCAGCGAATCAATGCTTCCCTTAATTCTCAAGGATGATCCAGCATGAATTCAAGGTCATGGACAAGAGGTTTTACACTTTCACCCCTGGCACAGGGAAGGACATTTAGAATGTGCAATCTTAAATCAATGGAAATGTGGCAGGGAATATATTCCTTAAAACCATCAACAGAAAATGCTTCTTGTTCAACACTAACAATGGGTTAATGTAGCAGCACAGTACATACATAAAATATATTGTATTACATTTTAGAAAAATTTTTTGACTCTCCTAATGTCTGTAAAAGTGGAACAGATCATTTAACATTGAGAATTGTATTGTATCGCAATATTACCTGTATGCAGCAGCGACTCATGACCATAGATTGTGGTGTAGCTAAGTAGGACAAGTAATCCTTTAATAGACAGTTAAGATTTGGTAACATACAGTCATCAAGCATAAAGTCTAGTTGCTCATTTTTTAGCTTAGATTTACAAATACTTTTTTTTTTTTTTTTTATCCAGTCTGTGCCCACTATAGTCTCAGATTCTTGTTCTTGGTTGACAGGTCTGGAATGTAATGAGCTCTTCTGATGTTGTTGCTGCCTCAAGGTTTGAGATGCTTTTCTGCCCACCACAGCTGTAAACACAGGTTTCCATAGGTTTTCCTGTTACATGAAGCTAGTCTGGCCCTTCTCCTCTGACTTCTCTCATCAATATGGTATTTCTGCATGCAAGACTGCTACTCACTGAATGTTTTTCTTTCCTCCCCCCACCCCACACCATACTCTATAAACAATAGAAATGTGTTGGTATTATTCAAACCATGACATGATCAGAAATTTGTTCCTCAAGTTGATGTTTGGTATGAACAGTACGTGAAACTCTTGACCTGTATCTGCAGGATTTAATGCAGTCCACTGCTGCCACATGTGCAACTGTACAGGTGTTTGTAGAAAAGTGAACTATGGGTATACAGACAAGTCATCACTGACTTTAATGCATTCACTAGATGAATTAATTAAATACTGACAAATAATTACAAGCACATAAATGGGCCATATATGATATGGGTTTATGGGCTCAAAAAGACACCAGACTTTGTGAAGCATGACCTGCAATTGTCTTTTGCAAATATGAACTTTGAGTTTTGCAAATACTCATGACATGTGTAACGATATTTAGATAACAGAGTTCAGGAATATAACTGAATAATACAACTAGTACTTTCAATACACTGACAGGAACAGATCGTTTTTAATTACCTGTCGGATGATTGTGTGTCACTCATCGGAAATGAATGAAGCTGAATTCCAAATGAATTTCGTTATAAGCGCGCGACACAGGGTATGGCTACTGGGTCCTGCGTAGGTGCACTACACCTCCAATAGGAAGCAGTTTGAGATTTAACAGCAGTAGCTCGCTCTGACAGGCATGGCTACGTTATGCTCTCAGAGTCCGTTAATATCATGTCATCGCGTGCGTTCTTAAAATACTAAGACAGGATATATACATATATATATACATGTGCGAGTCTGGATAACGTGTGTGTATTATTAGAAAGCAAGGCGCGTAATCTTCTAACTTCAGTTCCATCACTGGCACCCGATTGAAGAAACACTACAGTAAAGTGAAAGTTGCTCTGCGTTCTCTGAACCTCTCATGTAAGTCTTTTTTTCGTCGCCAGACAACATGAATGTGTCCGAATCCTGGCGCGTTGGAGATTCTTCTGTTCCTCAGTTGGAGATGGCGGAGGATCCGGGCGCGCGTGCCACCCGGGAGAAGAGCGCGCCGCAGGACGGGACCGCGCCACAGGCGTTGTCTAAGCGCCGAGTCTCTCACCTGTACGGCTACGGCCACCGGATGTCCGTGTACAGCACCACGCGACCCGTCCTCACCCGCGCTTACATTCAAGGACAGGTGTACAACTTTTTGGAAAGACCGTCGGGGTGGAAATGCTTTGTGTATCACTTTACAGTGTGAGTACTAGCAGTGAGAAAGAAAATATAGTAAAGCATATATTAAAATATGTTACAATATTATCACAATATATAGTTTATTTACTCATTTATTTATCATTTACTGAGGAACAGACATAACTTTGAAGCCAAGAGAGTAATACAACATGCCCATGAAAAGTAACCTGTTGAATAAAAAAGGCAAGTAAAAAATAAATAAAAATCAAATGAACAGGATCTGGCTAAAACAAAGTCTCCTAGTAATTGGTAGCTATAGTAGTTTACCCAGTGTGAGATCACTGGTTCTGTGATAGACTGGAACCCTGTCCAGTGTGTACCCCGCTTTGTGCCCCATACTCCCTGGGATAGGCTCCAGGTTCCCTGTGACCCTGAAAAGGAGTAAGCGGTAGAAGATGGATGGATGGATGGATGGACATCACTGGTTGTATACAGTCTTCTTGTGATTTGTCTAAATCTTTTGCTTAGTTATTGAGCCTTAATAAAACTATTACCATTGATAACAGCTTTCTAGAATTGCAACACTTGGTGAGTGTTCTAGAACTGTAAAAAGTGGTGACGTCTTAAAAAACTGTGACAGTTGGTGAGTGTTCTACAACTGCTAAGTTTGATGAGCATTTTAGAATAACATCAGTTGGTGAGTGTTCTAGAACTGCTACATTTTGTAAATGTTCTAAAACCTGCAACAGTTGGTGAGTGCTCTAGAACTGCTACATGTTGTGAGTGTTCTAGAACTACAAATAGTGAGTTTTCTAGAACTGCTACGTTTGAAATGTGTTATAGAACTGCTACATGTTGTGAGTGTTCTAGAACTACACATAGTTATTGAGTGTTCTAGAACTGCTACACGGTGTGCGTGTTCTAGAACTACACATAGTTATTGAGTGTTCTAGAACTGCTACATTTGAGGAGTGTTTTAGAACTGTAAAAATTGCTTATGTCTTAATACTGCAGCAGTTTGTTGAGTGTTCTAGGACTGCAACATTTGGTTGTTGGCCAAGAACTGTGACAGTTGGTTGATCTAGAATAGCTATACATAGTGAGTGTTCTAGAACAGTGACAATTGTTAAATGTTCTATTACTGCTACATTTGGGGTGTGTTCAGGAACTGCTGGCAAAAGCCAGAATAACATCAGAAAGGGGTACTGTGATGCAATATTTTAAATATCTTATGTTATTCTGATGGTATTATGATGTAATATCTTACATTAATGATAATCTCACAGAAAGACATCATAAAGGGGGTAACATCTTATAGTTATAATAATACATCATCATAATTTCACACTGAAGGGGTACGGGTATTGTTTAATAAATTTAATAAATTTAGTCACAATGTGTATTTTTAACTGAACTTACAGAACATCTTGCTTAGCAGCAGAGCTGTCTTTGTCCACATGATTGGTAAACAGAAATCAAGTTCATAAAGAATGGGAGGGAATTAATAAACCAAAATTAAGCACAACACTCCATGACATGAGTGTTGGCTATCAGGTGAGATTCCTAAGAGTGGAGATTGCACTCATGGTGTGAAAAGTCTTGTTTTCAGGATCATCTGAAGACAGTGTGAGAGGAATGTGCAGAATGAAGGCACTAGCTGTTCTCTGTTCCTAGCAGGAGAGGAGGTGATAATGGGCTGCTAAACTTGGCATCATCGTGGTCGCTCTCTGGAGCCCAGGGGCCTGCTGACCTCATGACCTACTGCTGCTGGATAGTGATAGGAGGGGAGTCTGGGAGTGTTAGTGTGCCTTCTGTGTGCTATGCTGCATAGATAACAAGTCCAGTGAGCACATGGGCTTTTACAAAATTGCTTTTGTTTTTTTTTTTTTTAAATATTTTTATTGAAAGAAATGGGACGTCAGACAACAAATAGCAACATCAGCAACTAGAATATCCGCTGTACACAAAGACC
>JAFFST010041488.1:0-11574 GCA_022414735.1 Noturus placidus | reverse complement strand
TATTAGGTTTAGGGGGGCAATTACTTTTTCACACAGGGCCATGATGGTTTGGATTTTTTTTCACCTTTAATAATAAACACTTTCATTTACAAATTGCATTTTGTGTTTACTTGTGTTGTCCTTGACTATTGTTTAAATTGGTTTGATGTTCCGAAACACTTAAGTGTGACAAACATGCAAAGGAACAGGAAATGAGGAAGGGGGCAAGCACTTTTTCACACCACTGTATATATATATATATATATATATATTGTTTGCTTTAGGCTTTCTAATTGTTAGATAGTGTTACTTTTGGGACTCCCTGTATATTAAACAGTGTAAAAAGAGCTTCATTTGAGACGTGTTATTGATTTGAGCTTGTTAATGACAACTGTTTGTTTGCAATGGTAAAATACAATTGTAAATGCACTGTGTGATTTAGAATGATCAGCTAAACCAATGTAAAGCTTGGGAAATGTGTCGATTATTTTTAATTTCATGGATCTATACCAAAGCGTGCATCATGCTAAAATGTAGAATGAATCATCTGACATGAAAAGGCCAGATCTGAGCTCTGACTTGTTTTGAGGAACAAAAGAAAACTAGAAATGTACACCAAAATGCAACCAAATAAACCCCTAAAGATTTCTTAACTATTCTGGAAGAGAAACAATTTGAAATCTTGCTAGTTACATTCTTCATTCCATATAACCCACTATCTTATTATTATTTATACCACAGTGATGCTGTATGCTGAATTCTGTTTGGTCAGAAGGTGTCAAGTTTCTATATTAATGTACTTGTTCTAATGTGTTATTGTTTTTAGGGTAACAGCTTATACAGGGACTTGAATAGTGGACATAATAAAAGTCCACATAAACGGATAATTTTTTAATAAACGGCTTAAAAAACAATCACTGATATGGTGAATATTTCACCATAGGAGGAGGTCTCTAGTGTCACTGATTTGTAACAGTCAGACGTGTTGAGGATGGAGGGCTTTGTGCTGCATTTTTTTGCCTTATCAACTTCAAGCGAGAGAAAAAAAACTGTTAACATAAGTGTAGCATTAAATTAATAAATAAAGGAATTAATGCTCCACAGCATTAAGGATAACTATAAATGAATAAACTGTATCAGGTGTCATATTTTTAGTTAATAAGATATTGTAATTGTTGTGATATAAAGATATAAAACACTTTGGGACATGCTGTTATTGGAAAATATTCAACAAACTTTAGGGTGCTACCAGATCACACCGACCTGTCATTGATTATTTTCTTAGAACAGCACAGCGTGTTGCATTTTATGCCTTGCTTATTACCTCCCAACTCAAATCTTGAGTACATACAGACTATGTTAAAGAAATAGAGTTTTTATTTTTATTTTATTTTATTCTAACCAGTTTAGGGACATAATGATGGGTTGGAACGCAAGAACATAAATCATTAAATACTAGTTCTGAGTGGATCAAACTGACAGAGTTTTTGTGTCCTGGACCAGGTACATAGATATTGACCCAAGTATAAATGGTAGAAAGTACATCATGTTCTGACATGCGGCACGTTTCGCCTCTATTCGTACACTGGGCTTTTGCTGCCTTCAAGTTGAAATTTGTGAATTTGTTGGAATTATACAACCCCAATTCTGAAAAAGTTGGGATGCTGTGTAAAATAAAAATAGAACACAGAATGCAATGATTTTTAAATCTCATAAACCCATATGTTAGTCATAGTAGAACATAGAAAAGATATCAAATGTTTAAACTGAGTAAATATACCGTTCTATGTAAAAAAAAAAAAAAAAGGTCATTTTGAATTTGATGGCCGCAGCACGTCTCAAAAAATTTGGGACGGGGCAACAAAAGACTGGAAAAGTAAGTGTTACTGAAAAGAAAGAGCTGGAGGAACATTTTACAACTAATTAGTTTAATTGACAACAGGTCAGCATTGATAGTGCCTTTCCATATGAACAAGCTTCCCATTCCATAGGCACTAATGCACCCCAAACCATCATCTTTAGTTTAGAGGACGCAGCGTCCTCTAAAAAATTTCAAATTTTGATTCGTCTGACCACAGAACAGTTTCCCACTTTGCCTCAGTGTATTTTAAACAAGTTTTTGCCCAGAAAAGACTGCTGCGTTTCTGGATCATATTCACATATGGCTTCTTCCTTGCATGATAGAGCTTTAAGCAGCATTTGTCAATGACTGGCAAACTGTGTTCACAGACAATGAGTTCTGGAGGTGTTTCTGAGCCCATGCAGTGATTTCCATTACAGAGTCATACCTGTTTTTAATGCAGTGCCACCTGAGGGCCCGAAGATCATGGGCATGCAATATTGATTTTCACCCTTGTCCCTTGTGCATAGAGATTTCTCCAGATTCTCTGAATCTTTTGATGATATTATGTACTATAGATGATGAGATATTCATAGTCTCCGCAATTTCACATTATTTAAGATTATTCTGAAATTTTTCCACAAATTGTAGACGCAGTTTTTCGCATATTGGTGAACTCTGCCTCTCTAAGATACTCTTTTTATACCCATGTTACTGACCTGTTGCCAATTAACCTCCAGCTGAGTCTTGTTAGTAACACTTACTTTTCCAGCCTTATATTGCCCCATCCCATCAAATTCAAAATTACCTTATTATTTCCTTAAAATGGTACATTTACTCAGTTTAAACCTTTTCTATGTTTTCTATGTTCTATTGTGAATAACATATGGGTTTATGAGATTTACAAATCATTGCATTCTGTTTTCATTTACATTTTACACAGCATCCCAACTTTTTTGGAATTGGGATTGTACAGTAATATCATAAACTGACGAAGCTTATAATTTGAGTTCTTAATTTTGATAATTTGGAAATGCAATGTCATACTGACATGCCTGGAAAATCACAAGGAATATATAAAAGACAATTGCATGAAAAATACATGAGCTTAAAACACGTGCACAATTTAACTAAGGCTTAAATGCAGTCAACACCTTTTTCTGTCATATTCAATTTTTTAATCATGATTTAAATAGTAGGTTATTTGAGTAATCTTAAATCCTTGTTCTTTAACAATTTACTTAAATTTTTTTTGTTTGTTTTGACAAATGGTCCTATAAAAATAAACTTGACATGTATTCATTTATTTAGTTTTTGTTAATATTTACTATCATTATAGAAATATTCATGGCATTTTTGCACACAGAATGTGAACTTCACATTATTCCCCCCAAAGGCTATGTAACAAGAAATGAATGGCTGCCAGGTTGGAGATTATCTCAACTGTCAAATATTTGACCATGGTGATTTCACTGGGGCCATGAGAGTGACAGGTGACAGCAGGACATAAAAGCTGAGTGAGGCATAAAAGCCTGTCATACAGTTTTATAAAGCCAGATTGATGTCCTGGACTCACAATCAACCAAACCAGCATTACACTTTTAAGAAGAAACTGCCATGAACATGCCACACAACAACCAAACTATGACCATATTGTGTCTTTTGGCTTTGCTTTTCACAATGCATCAGGTAAAGTTACAGCTTGTTTATTGAGCTTTTTTCATTATTTTTAACTTATGGAATGTCATACACTTGTTTTCTTTACATTTATATTACAAAAAGTACATTATTGCTATATTTTATTCACTTTTACATCAGTCCTATTGAGTTTTCTAATAATAAGTTGCATACTGTAATCTGTAATATAGCTATAATTAACGTGTGTTTTAGGCATCCAGTGCACCAACACTAACGTCTAAAGGTACATCAGATATCGAGCAATCAGACACTGTACTGCACCGTAAAGCTCGTATGACTCCGCTGTGGAGAATCATGGCCGGTAAGCCACATGGTGCTTACTGTCACGACCATATAGAGTGCTCTACATTACTCTGCAGGTAAACAACATTTTAACACAAATTCATCAGTACAAATTACTTACTATATGTACATTTGCATGCATTTGGACCTGAGAGACATTTATTACAAATATAGAAGCATATTTTGATCTCGTATACTCTCCACAGGAATGGCTTTTGTTCTTTTGATGAACCTGTTCATTCCTAGTGGATCTGGAGGTTAAATGAATTATGCTGCTGGTGCCATGTTAAACTACACACAGCCAACAACAACAACAACAACAACAACAACAACAACAACAACAACAATACAAACAGAGTTATGCAAAATGAGAGCAATACAGATTTATAAATATGAATTATTTTTAATTGGAATTATGTTAAGACAGTAAAACGTGTGCACATTTAATTAAATTACGAGCTAAAGTAAAAAAAAAAAATCAATATGTAATTTTAAAATGACCCATTTAGAATATGTAACTTTTAATATTTTTACTATAACAATATATTAATTGCATTCATGTATTTATTAATTAATTGCACAAATATATTCACAGAAGTGTAACTCAGCTATACAAATACCAGACATTTTTATCTTTATATTGTATAACTTTGTAATAGACAGTTAAATGATTGTAAATATATTATTAATTATACATGTTATAATTACACATATAAACTATAAGTGTACTAAACTGTATGTATTTTTTAAAAATATATTAATCAAATGTTTAGTATAGGCATATGCTATTTTTGTCATTTAATAAGCTGAGAAAACATTACACTTGACACACTTTTTTTTATCTTATTATAACTATTTAATTTTTTCTCCCAGTTTTAATCTGAAACGCATTGTACTGTTATACCATTTTCCATGTACAGAACCTGAAATGCCTCTTAAAACTTTATTAGAAGTCTAAAGTGCTTTGTAGGTGTAGAGCACTTAAAACAAATACATTTTATTAAGAGAAGTGATGTATTCATACACTGTATTTTTTATTGCCAATACTCATGAGAGAGTGAGTTATTTTCACAAATTTGTACTGTAAAAAAACACATCGTACTGTTTAAGGCCTTGATAAACGCATTATTCAATTTAAATTATTACTGCATTCGTTCATGATTTGCTCTTGAATAATGATTAGGTTACCAGGATTCTTATTATTGTAAAGTGTTACCTGGATGTACAAAAGTACAGGTGCTGTGTACTGTGAAAAAACAAAAAAAAAAAAAAAAAAAAAAACGTGAAAAAAAAAACATTCTCAAATAAAAATGGTGTAAATTCTTTTTTTTTCTAGTTGTCTTTGTTAAAATATTGGCCACCCCACAGAATTTTGTTATTATTACACAATAATTAGAGTTAGAGTTTTATTTTAAAATAAATAAATATCACAGGAGCACCTACACTTTAACTGTCATCAAGAAATCAGGATTCTATGAACATGCAAAATGAAATCATTCCCAATTCTGCAGCCACACACTCACTGTACCTAGTGTAATAATATAATATATAATAATATAATATAAGAATATAATAAAATAAGTGTAAGGTTTCATATTCTCTCCTTCAAGCTGTATGTACTATAGCTGAATAAATGGAACCTGATTGGCTTATTTATTTTATGATGCAATAATTGTACTGCCATGTGTTTAAATCTACTACATGTCCAGTGTGATTCTCAGCTCCCGTTGATTATGTAAAGTCATCCAAAACCTGTTCTGTGTAATACATTTTCTAAATAGAAAGCAGAAAAATCCAACATTTACACTCATAACTAATATAAATATGCTAATTAGAAACATGCTAACCTTACCTGTCACAGGTTCAATACTATATCAGATTTATTTGCTTTTTCTTGAAAGAATGCAGCATGTTTAACAGTCTGCACACCCAAGTTAGTTAAATATTGAATACGCAAGAAGCATTTTATAAAAATGTTTTGTTTGTTTTTTGCTCCATCAAACAAAATAGTTCGCAGAGAACTGAATAGAGTGTTACGTGTTGTCGTGCAACAACAGACTGACTGACTTACAGCCCATAGTAATTGTAGTAATGTGCTGCATCTCAATTTGCCTGCTTATACAATGCACTAATACAATGTCCTCTTTTTGTGAAGAAAACCTACATACTTTTTGAGTGTGTAACAAAGATAATGTAAGTACTAGGACATTAAATGCTGTTTCCTAGTTACACGCACTGTCACCATAAACAAACTCTTTGTTGTATTTCAGCTTTTCTTCATTCATTATTCCTTATATAATTATACTATATAGTTTGATTTAAAATTCCCTTTATTAATTTTTTGACATCTCATTTACACCTCTCTAAAATGAGTAAAAAATCAAACAAACTCCTCCTCCCTGTCTCAAAGAGTTGTGAGCAATATGAGCTGAAAAAGTGTCCACAGATCAACACAGAATATGTACAGGAAATAGTAGACCATCCAGGTACCTTTATGATACTCATTTCAACATACTACGATTTGGGACACACTAATTCTAACCTTGGATAATATTTAGGATGGATAATATGCGAATTGGGAAACAGTAATGGTTTCTTGTCCAATCAAATTAGTGGACCAAAACTGACTGTTGTATAATGGAAAATATCACAAATAAACCTATTAATTTTTACAGTATATTGGCCTTATGTTCTGATTTGCCCCATTTATATTCAAAACATTCAACTGTGTAAAACAGAAACTTTGAAAATATTTTATTTTTCTGATTTCCTCAGGCAGGAATGGAGTGTAACAGAGCCTACAGAGGAGTGGCTTGTCCCCCCTCTCTGAGACGTTGACATTTGGTTCTGTTACATGCCTGGTTAATCATAGCGTAACATTAGGTGCTGCGAAGCTCATTAGACTGAACATTAGCAAGACTGAGGAGGTAAACATCATGAGAAGTCGCAGTAATTCAGGAGTCAAGCTTGACAATTATGCACGAATGGTCCATAAAACAATACTCTGTCACCAGGTAAGAGATAACTTGCTTGTTGGACTGATGACTAAGAAAAGTTCAATGTTTAGCAGAGTTATAATGTCACCACTTACTTTGTGTCTCATAATATGCTAAACATGGCTGAGTTACACACATGTATCAGAACTTACATTCATTTTACATTTCTATTTGAGATGTTAGATGCACATTAACAATAATTTCTCATTTACTTTATGCCCATGGTGGAGCATATCACAATGTGGATGCCATTTGACTGTATTGTTTTGAGACAGGTGTACACATTAAAGCACAAATTCTTGCAGAAATATATTTCCTTTTTTCCTGTGATAAATTTCTAAGGATCCAGTAACAGGGTTACTACCAGGAAGTGCTGATCTCCCACATGCCTGGGTCCGAGACAACGTGTACAGCATCCTGTCTGTGTGGGGTCTGAGTCTGGCCTATAGGAAGAATGCTGACCGTGATGAGGACAAGGCTAAAGCCTATGAGCTGGAGCAGGTGGAAGTTATAATGTTCTGGAGCCAGTGCATTTACTTTTCGGTCCTTAACTGGATTAAGGTTAAATAAAACAAAAAAATAATATTCTGGCATTTTAAAGAAACTGTTTTTTTTTTTAACCCTCTGCTGGTTGCAAAATGAATTACAATTTTATTGACTAAGAATTTTTTTCTTTCCCCTAATGACCCTCCTTCCTCTACTGAAGCTACATTTTAGGGTTGTGTGTCAGAATCAGAAAAGTGTTCATGAACATATGCATTTTTACTGTATACTATTAAAACAGATACTTTCCAAGCCAATGAAGATGGTCGTGGTTGTAGGTCATTAGGAGGGATAATTTGAACCAAGTTCTGTCTTTACAGTGCCCGTTTTATCTCAGCTAAGTAGATAACTATAATGCCACTAAAGTTGGCTTCCTAACTATGAAATTAACAAATAAGAATAGCTTGCTATTTTGCAAACATACCTAATTTATACTGCTTTAAAAAACCTACAGAGCTCGCCTCAAATATTCATCAAGACAATAGCTAGCTAATGCTAAATTGCTAGGTCACACTTCAACTGAAATGTTGCCTATAATGACACATTTAACTATCTAACTTTGTTCAGCGATGACATCTGTTTGGGCAGCACAGTGCCATAATGTCGAAAAGCACTCCCTGTCCTTCAGTGGGACTCTATATTAGTTAAAGGATAACATTTTAGCTTGCTAGATTCTTCAGACAGATTATTACCAAGTAGAATCAGGTTACGTCACTCAGGTATTTTTCTCTTTTTGTTTATCTTATTTTGTTTGCAGTCACCAAAGGGTGAATTACAGAATCACAGATTTTCAGGTGTCTTTCAAATTCTGTGATAATCTATTGGTCTAGAAACCATTTTATTTCTAAGCAGCTGCACCTTTAAACGTGATCATTAATTTAGGAAAAGCCTCACCAAATATAATTAATTGGTTCAACATTTATTTTTAGATGTATTTTTTATGTGTGCTATTTATAATGTACATGCCTCTTCTTTAAGTGAGAGTGAATGCCAAAGTGGAAATGCCATGGGGGCAAATTGTTCAGCTCATGTTTCTCTTTTGATTACAGCAGTTGGGAAGGGTATAAGCAAGAATCAAAGTGGCTCTCTCATTCTTTCTCTCTCTTTTCTCTGTATAGACTGTAGTAAAGCTTATGCGAAGCTTGCTGCAGTGTCTCATGAGGCAGGTATGAACTTTGTATTATATGCAAATACACAAATGAAACCATTTAACTATCAGCTTGCCATATTTACATTATCTTCTCATATGGAAAATTCTCAAAAGGAGTCCTATGAAAGTTCATTGTAATTGGGGATGGTGAATTGGTTCACATTGAAAAATGGGTGTTAATGAGAGTTCATAGGACATTGGATTTTTATGGGTTATCTATTGGAATATGGCCCAATTTGTATGGGATTCCTCTTAGATTTTTATTGGTTAGTCTTTGGAATGTGGTCTGTTTCCTATGGGATTCAATTGGATTTCTATGGGTATTTATCCAATTACATGAGTACTATGGGGTATTCATCCAATTACATCAGACGTATTCGTTGTAATACATTCATTGGAATTTTAATAGGTTCCTATTGGACATAGACAGGTTAGTCATTAGAGAATATGGTTTGATTTCTAATGGGTTCCTATTGGGTTTTTATTGGTTTGTCATGGGAATATAGAATAATAATGTCTATGGGATTCCTACCGGATATGTGTAGGTTAGCCACTGGAATATGGTTTCATTTTAAATTGATTCCTATTAGAGTTTTATGGGTTAGTCATTGGAATATGGTCTGATTTTTAATGGATTCCTATTGGATTTTTTTGAGTTAGTCATTGAACATGGTCTGATCTCTATGGGATAAGAATAATATTATATGGGATTATATTATTAAAGGACTATATCCTACTGGAAAAAGTCCTGAAGACTATAGATGTTACATTCTTTCCATGGTGGACTAAGTGGATGTACCATGAATACCCCATGATTTCCATTATCTGTTAGTGATCTATTAGTATATATGGAGTTCTGCTACTAATATCCCATTTATACCGATGGGAATCCTATGGGGATTTTCCATAAGGGTTGCCTAGTTGTACTGATGAAGTCCTGATGTATTCCTAGCTGGACAAAGTGGAGAAGTTCAAGTACAGCAAGAGCACCACAGACTGCCTGCATGCCAAGTATCACACAGGAACATGTGCTACTGTGGTCGGTGATCAGGAGTGGGGTCATTTACAGGTAGATGCTACCTCCATCTTTCTGCTGTTCCTGGCTCAAATGACAGCTTCAGGTCAGCACTGATAAGCTCATAACACTAAAACTTTATTTCTCCCTCTGTATCATTGTTTTTCACATGGTTAACATCTCTGTCACACGATCTTTTTTTTGTCAAATGTAAGATTGCATTATCATTATGAGAAATTTAAATGTTTAAGACTTCTAGCTGTTTGAACAGAATTAGTTAATATTTGTTTTATGGTGTACAGGGCTACACATTGTGTACACACGCGATGAGGTCGATGTTGTCCAGAATCTTATCTTCTACATTGAAACAGCATACAAAGTAGCAGTAAGTGTCCTGTGCCGCACAAATTCACTACACATATCTGAATTCTTATTCTTCAATATTACCATAAGCTTAAGAATAATGGGTTTTCTTTGGGATGGTGTTTAGGATTTTGGAATGTGGGAACGAGGAGACAAGACAAATCAAGGAATCCCTGAAATCAATGCAAGCTCTATTGGAATGGCGAAGGTGAGAGATTTGGTTTAACTTGAAAGTATCATTGAACCAGTGCCATTTGGAAATAAGATTGGAGAAAGGGTAGATCCCTGTGTTGATGTATTTGATTGAGTGCCAGTTGTGATGTATTTAGGCAGCCCTTGAGGCCTTGGACGGATTAAACCTTTTTGGTGCCAAAGGTGGCCCAGAGTCTGTCGTTCACGCTTTGGCTGATGACATACAGCGCTGCCAAGTAAGAGTGGCTTTTGCTTTGTCACATTACATCACATGTCACAAGGTGAAGGAGGAGTCAGGTTATTTTTGCGGAATTTCTTAAAGTATTCTCAGAATACAGAATTTAATAAAAAATATTCTCAACCTCTTACTACAAATGTAGACATTCAAACAAGACTCAAATTGTTTGCTTTTCAACAGCTTTTTCTTTATTTTTTCACTGGAGCTATGCGTTAAATGTAGCTAACAAAAAATGAAAGTCTCAACTCAAAATCTCATCTTAAACCACACCCAGTTCAGTAAAAATTTTTGAGGCTCTTTTAACTATAAAATTTAATCCAGGAACCCCTCAAGACAAATGTATTTTATGAACATAAGCCAGTTATTCAAATATTAGACTTAATGTTTGTATGATAATATGGCTATTTATTGAAGACATTGGGGCTTTTTCATGAACTTACCACCAAAAGAACACATTAGGTCCAAATACTTATAAGAATTATTGAGGTTTGGATTAAACCCATTCAAGTGACCAGTCAAACAGGATAATAACTATATATATAAAAAATAATATAAATAAATAAATAAATAAATAAATAAACAATCCCCTCTATCATACAACAGCCACCAACCAGGGAGGGTGAAGGCTATCAAACTGCTGCTCATGTTGCATCACAAGGTAGCGTAACACACTCTGAGGAAGGCACTATCTACCCTCTTACAGATGCCCACAATTGGCTAGTGTCACTGCGATTGACAGAAGAGAGTGAGTATGCAATCCTTCCTACCCAGAGAATGCAGCCAATTTTGTTCCATTATCTTCTGGCAACGGATGGCTGTGGCCTCATCAGGATTCATATTCCTGACAATAGGGTGAACACTTTTCTGTTGCACCACTTGGGCTGGTTTTGGCATTATTCTGTCCGAAGACCCTGCTGTCCAAGCTATAAAACCAGAAACATTGGACACCAACTGTCTTGGCCAATCAAATACATTTGAAGTAATGAAAAATGAATAAAAAAAAAATAAAATAGAAAACATATATAAAACTTTAAGTTTATAAAAGTAAATATAAGTTGCATTTTCAGTTGAATTTGGGGAGACCACTTGAAGCATTTGTTGTGTTGAACTATTTCAATTGCTTTTGTTTGATTTGTTCATTGCAAACAGCTGAAAGTCTGTAAATTATAGCAATAAACCTGATTTGCAATGGGGGTTGAATCATTTTCATTGCAAGTATATATATATATATATATATATATATACAGTGCCTTGCGAAAGTATTCGGCCCCCTTGAAC
>JAFFST010041487.1:10107-27607 GCA_022414735.1 Noturus placidus | reverse complement strand
AGTCACACTTATTTACTCGAGACTACTTCGCTTGGCGTGATCTGGAATGTAGATCACGCGGCGTTTACAGTTTGAAACGAATACAGAAATTCACAGGAGTTAAGCGAATGTCTGGAGAGTATAAATTATGACTGCAGAGATAGTGCACTGTACAATCCGGTCATTATGACCAGGTGACTGTTGTGCTCCACAATTAAACTGTTATACAATTAATGAAATACAATTAAACTGTTTTTGTATTGAAGGAGAAAGAGACGGGTGGAGAGAGACTGGGGGGAGAGAGACTGGGGGAAAGAGAGACTGGGGGAAAGAGAGACTGGGGGAAAGAGAGACGGGTGGAGAGAGACTGGGGGAGAGAGAGACGGGTGGAGAGAGAGAGAGAGAGAGAGAGAGAGATGGGTGGAGAGAGAAGGAGAGAGAGACGGGTGGAGAGAGGGAGAGAGAGACGGGTGGAGAGAGAGAGAGAGACGGGTGGAGAGAGAGAGACGGGTGGAGAGAGAGAGAGAGACGGGTAGAGAGAGAGAGACGGGTGGAGAGAGAGAGAGAGAGAGACGGGTGGAGAGAGAGAGAGAGACGGGTGGAGAGAGAGAGACGGGTGCTGTCTCTGTTTTCACTGTTAATGGAATTAAGCAATGTTTTTCCAGGCGTTCCGGGTGGCCGAGGAGCAGCTGAGCATTCCTGCTCTGTTGGATGCAGAAGACATGGTGGCTCTGAAAGTTCCGGATCGTCTCAGCATCCTCACCTACGTCTCTCAGTATTACAACTACTTCCACGGCCGCTCTCCCAGTAAGACAGACGTCAGTAACTCTAATACACACGTTAGTTTACAGTAGCGATACTCACGCTGTACTTGTGTCTGGAGTCGGGGGTTTGGCAGGTGTGAAGAGGCCGGCCGAGGAAGCCATCGATCGTACGTCAGGGAGGAAGAACCAAGCGGTCACGGCGAAAGCGTTCAGCTCGCCCAAAACCGACACGGACACCAAGGTAACCAGATCATGCGCTTCATCCAGTTATGTTCTATTAGATTTAGAGCAGCATGACTTATGTTTATTTCTGTTGAGAGGTGAGATACTGTCAGTTGCATAAGTATTCACCCCCCGGGGAACTTTTCTACGTTTCGGACTAGTAAGTAACTAGGGCGGCTGTGTCTCAGTCGGTAGAGCGGGTTGTCCACTAATCCACTAATCGTAGGGTTGGTGGTTGGAATCCCGGCCCGGGTGATCCCATGCCGAAGTGTCCTTGGGCAAGACACTGAACCCTAAGTTGCCCCCGATGGCAAGCTAGCACCTTGCATGCAGCTCTGCTACCATTGGTGTGTGAGTGTGTCTCATTTGTAAGTCGCTTTGGATAAAAGCGTCTGCTAAATGAATAAATGTAAATGTAAATGTAACAAATCAGTTAATAATAAATAAAATACCGCAAAGATTGAACATCCTGTTGAGCAGCATTAAAGCCTACACGAGAAAATCAGCGAGAGGGTTAAGAGGGGATTAGTCAGAGAAACCGAACAGCACAATGTGTGTTAGAGGTTCAGTAAACGTCTGAGGAGACCACAAGTGAACTTTTTTTTGGCTTTGGGACAAAGCAATGCGTTTTGGTTCAAACCCTATGAAGGTTCTCGCTGCTGTGAAGCGTGGAGGTGTGAGCGTGGTGGTGAGTGCACGGAGGTGTGAGCGTGGAGGTGTGAGCGTGGAGGTGAGCGTGGAGGTGTGAGCGTGGTGGTGAGTGCACGGAGGTGTGAGCGTGGTGGTGAGTGCACGGAGGTGTGAGCGTGGTGGTGAGTGCACGGAGGTGAGAACGCTTTTCTTCTGCAGGGGTGAGATTGATGGAACTACATACAGAGCATTTCTAGAAGAAAACTTGGGGTGGAGGTTCTACCAAAGTGACACTGGAGTGGCTCAACACCGTGTTAGAACGGACCAGTCAATCCCCGTGCTCCAGAATCTGTGGTACAACTTGACATTTGCTACAGATTCACCACCAACACTTCTCTCCATCCACTTTGATGGAACGTGAAGACTTTGCACAGACGTACAAGTGCAAACCCCAATGAGACGTATCCCACGCAGCCGTCATTGCATTACAGCTAAACATGGTTCATCAGTCCTCTACTGAGGGGGTGAATACTTATGTAAAGTACTGTGAGTGAATTTGATAAACATGTTTCTAGTTAGTCTTCAGAGCAGATCGTTTGTGTTGTGGTGGTCGTGATCTTGTTGTGCAGAGAGACGTTCCTGAAGAGCGCTCGGAGAAACCTGGAAGCGTAACCCGAGGCTGCAGCGTGTGTAATAAACACGTCCACCTCGTCCAGAGACACCTGGTGGACGGGAAGCTCTACCACAGGAACTGCTTCAAGTACGACAGCCTTTTTTTCTCTCGTTAATATTATCGTATTTCATCGCTCATACGACACGTTTAAGTCTGTTGTGTTTGTTCAGACGCTGAAAAAGTCCAACGCAAATTTCCCACGAACCTAACGTTAAACTTCTCATACCTCGGAAATGTCGCGGTACGTTAGGCGCTGAGTATTTAGCGTCACGCTAAAACAACAGATCTGCTGCATGAGCAGTGAGTCATCGGTGTTCAACACTGTGGGGGAATTTCCAGCCGTTACCATTTAACAGTGTGCACAAGCCATGTGACCTACACCACGTGTAAAGACGCGTGCGGTTACACGTCGGGATTTTTGTTCAAGAGCGCTGATAATGACGTTATTTCTGTTTAACAGATGCAGCGAGTGCTTCAATATTCTGCTCTCTGGAACTTACAAACCTGGAAAAGAGCCCAACACTTTTATCTGCAAGTCACACCAAAATACACAGAAGGCTCCGCCCCCTCAGGTCACACCACCTGCACGCTACAACCAAACTACACCAACCATCATCAAGTCATCACCGACCCCAAAGGACAACGCATTCAAGAGTCTGGGAAAAGACTCCACCCAGCCTAAGCTCGGCTCACTTTGGCCACTGAGTAAGAACGAAAGCTCAGAGGCCCCTACGCCCGCCCGTACGCCCGCCCCTACGCCTGACCGTATGCCTGCCCCTACGCCCGCCCCTACGCGTGCCTCTACGCCCGCCCGTACGCCCACCCCTACGCCCGCTCGTACGCCTGCCCCTACACCTCTCCCTACACCTGCCCCTACACCTCTCCCTACACCTGCCCCTACACCTGCCCCTCGCTATAATCCCACAGCTTCTAATTCTGTGACTGTGAAAAGTCCCGCTGAACAGAGAGTTCTCGCAGAGGTTCCTAAAGGCCCAAGCAGCTCAGTCCAGAGGAACCTGGAGGCCAGACAGAGGTGAGGATTAGGGTTCGATTCTGTGAAGTTAAAGCAGACCAAAGTAATAAATAGTACTATAATTCAATTCTAAATACTAGAAGTTTAGTGCCGTGTTTTATTCTTTATATTTTATTATGTTCTATTAGTATTTAAGTATGAACGTCTTGCGGGGCGGCTGTGGCTCAGGTGCTAGAGCGGGATGTCCACTAATCGTAGGTTGTTCGATTCCACATACCGAAGTGTCCTTGGACAAGACACTGAACCCCAAGTTGCTCCCGATGACAAGTTAGCGCCTTGCATGCAGCTCTGCTACCATTGGTGCGAGTGTGTGCGTGCGAGTGCGTGCGCGAGTGTGCGTGCAAGTGTGACTGAGTGTGAGTGAGTGTGTGTGTGTGTGTGTGTGTGTGTGTGAATGAGACACAGTGTAAAGCGCTTTGGATAAATTTAAATAAATAGAAATGTACTTGTCTATGACGATGAATTAATGAAGAACTTGGAAAGGTCATTGAATTTATTCCGGTCTTTATGAACATTCGTCCTTATTTGTTTTAAAAACTTACCAAGAACTCCATTATTTATGAACTTACATACTTCATTCTAAAACGATTTCAGCTTAATTCTGAAGTTATTTACTGATGTACGTCTTTATGTCTGAAGTGACTTACAGCCGTGGTTTAATGTTCACGTACCGAGGCACGTTCTGCCTTTAATTAACGAGGCGGCGTTACATTTGAAGATTAGACCTTTTTATATTAATCATTTAATAATTTATCAATTTGTATAGCACTTTTTACAATGGCACATTGTCTCAAAGCAGCTTTACAGAAATATCATTTTTACATTTACAAGCGACTTACAAATGAGACACACTCACACACCAATGGGAGCAGAGCTGCATGCAAGGTGCTAGCTTGCCATCGGGGGCAACTTAGGGTTCAGTGTCTTGCCCAAGGACACTTCGGCATGGGATCACCCGGGCCGGGATTCCAACCACCAACCCTACGATTAGTGGATTAGTGGACAACCCGCTCTACCCACTGAGACACAGCCGCTCTATATTACTCCGTTCTCATGTCCTTCTTTTCTTTCACCAGATTCTTCGTGTCCAGTTATAGCCCCGTGAGCTCGGTATCAGCCACGACGGACAGTACAGTGACCCCGGCTAATGAAAAGCCAGTAGCAGGAGATGCAGGAGCTGCCGGAGGTGCAGGTAAAGGCAAGGTTCTGCTGCGAGTCGACGACTGGACGAAAGGAAAGGAGAACGATGGCGATAAGGGGAAAGCGAAGTCCGTCATTAGCAAGTTTGTGACTGACGAGACCAGCAAAAACAGCAGCACACCTTCGCCACATGCCGGACTGAGGACTAATGCTAAGTGTGTTTCTTTCTTTATGTATTTAAATTCATCTGCAGCGGCACAGAGTAAACTTTTGCAATGAGATTTGTTTGTTTTTGATCTCGATAGAATAACTCGAATCAAGGGGTTACATCAAGGGGTTTAGATGATTATTTTAACGGCATCATAAAGCTGGTTTATGTCGCCCCCTTGTGCATCGTCAGTGCTAACACGGATTTCCCCCCCTCCCCCACTGTGTTTCACCACTTTTTTCCAGGAGTAACATTTCCGCCGTACCCGCTGGCAGCAAAGGGCCGACCACCAGAGTGCTGCTGAAATCACCGAACATAGATGTAGAACTCGGGACAAAACCCAGTTCAGCTCAATCCTCCAGCTGGCTGAGTTCCACAGATAAATCCCCACCGAGAGCAGCTAACACACACACTTTTCATTCTGACCACAAGGGTGAGGGGATGTGATTGCTTTAATCATGTAGGATAGTGTGTGTGTGTGTGTGTGTGTGTGTGTGTGTGTGTGTGTGTGTGTGTGTGTGTGTGTGTGTGTGTGAGAATCAGTAAACGCTTTATTCAGACCAGTGATCATGGCTCAGAGTTTATTGCTCTGTGCTGCCCCCTAGTGGAATAACAGCTATTTTTCAGGTATTTCGTTTCGATTCCAGTGTACAAGGCGCTAAATAGCACACTTATGTAGCTTTTATCCAAAGTGCTTTACACTGTGTCTCATTCACCTATTCACACACACACTCTCACACACACTCTCACACACACTCTCACACACACTCGCACACTCACTCACACACTCACACACACTCACACACACTCACACACTCACACACTCACACACACTCACACACACACACACTCACACACACACTCACACTCACACACTCACACTCACACACTCACACACTCACACTCACACACTCACTCTCACACACTCACACACTCACACTCACACACACTCACTCACACACACACACACACTCACACACACTCACACACTCACACACTCACACACACTCACACACACACACTCTCACACACACTCTCACACACACTCTCACACACACTCACACACTCACTCACACACTCACACACACACTCACACACACTCTCACACACACTCTCACACACACTCTCACACACAGACACACACACTCACACACAGACACACACACACACTCACACACTCACACACACACACACACTCACACACACTCACACACTCACACACTCACACACACTCACACACACACACTCTCACACACACTCACACACTCACTCACACACTCACACACACACTCACACACACTCTCACACACACTCTCACACACACTCTCACACACACTCTCACACACACTCACACACTCACTCACACACTCACGCACACACTCACACTCACACACACTCACACACACTCACACACACACACACACACACACACTCACACACCAATGGTAGCAGAGCTGCATGCAAGGTGCTAGCTTGCCATCGGGGGCAACTTAGGGTTCAGTGTCTTGCCCAAGGACACTTCGGCATGGGATCACCCGGGCCGGGATTCCAACCACCAACCCTACGATTAGGACACCCCGCTCTACCACCTGACCCACAGCCGCCCCACAGTTTTAATATAGAATATATCGCTCTGAATGTATTTGCCGGATTAGAGGTTTTATCAGCTGTCTGCTGTATATTTGCCCCCTCAGCTTTACAGAAGCTGTTCTTCCGTTTCAGGAACCGAGAAGGCGCCTTCAGACTGGAGATCGATGCTCAAACCTGTGGCCAAGAACACGATGTAGGTCTCGTAGCGCATCTTTTGTTCCGTCTCTCGTGTTCGTCTCGTGTCTGTTTCCCTGCTTGTGCTCACTGTTGCTTTGCTAACGATTGATTAGTGCTTCTGAATTGTTTTGTTTTGATTGGTTGACTCTCCAGATGGTCTGTCTCTCTCACGCCCTCTTGACGTGCCTTCCTTGCTCCGCCGCACGCAATCATCGGCATGTCATGTCTGAGCTGAGAATTTCTGCTTAGCCACTTCCTTCTTTCCCTGTCCTCTTTCAAATCTCCACCTGGTTTAAAGGTGAGGGGAAGCCCTGATATACGTTCCACAGCTCGGGGAGGAAGTTCTTTACTACTGAGCTTTTCTTGCTCTTCTGGTCATCAGCTCCAGAAACGCCCAAGACGCCGTACCGTCCAGCGACCCAAAGACGTCTAATATGGTGCCTCGGCCCTGGGAATCGCACACAAAGAGCCCTTCTACTGCGTCTGCTGCTTCGCTTTCTACAAACAGTGGCGCAAACTCTCCCTCGACCGCCGTGCTGGAGAACAGGATGACGCTCGGCCACGGCAGTGAGGAAAGCCGTGACAGTAAGGACGTTCCCCGTTACTGTCTTCACTGTTTTTGTATCGTCTTGAGCAGCTGGAACAGTCCGGATCAGTAAAGTTTATTTGAACTGACTTTATTTTCTAAGCTAGGACGGTGTTGACCACTTGGGGGTGCCAGCGCACAGCGGAGTAAAACGTGTGTGAGTCCGTGTGAGGGTTAGGGTTAGGTTAGGTTAGGCCAGGCGGTCGAACAGGAACAACGTATTACTGTGAAGAGAGCAGCTGTGGAATTACCGCTGGAGTAGTGCAGGGCGTTACTATTTAAAACACGTGTTCTTTATATTTAGGGGGGGGGGGCAGCTCAGCTCAGCCGCTGTGGGGTGGGGTAAGCAGCTCAGCTCAGCTCAGGTTCAGGACCGATGAGTTGACGCTTCTTTGCGGTCCGAAATGTAAGAACTACACTACTGGTGTAATGCTGTGTATCATTTTAAGTGTTTTTAAAGATCTTGTTTTTTTTGTCACGTTTTTTTTAGACTATAACGTTGAAAGCAGCTCGTCACGTGGTGAAAATTCAGCGGAGAAGACGCAGAAACCGGCGAAGGTTCGAGTTTGAGATCTGAGGAATGAGAAATGGTGTATTAATGCCTTATAAAAACTTAGTGTTTGGGAGGCAGCTTGTCTTTAGACAGGATTTACTGTCTCATACCTGAAACATCCTGAAACGTGTATGTGTGTGTGTGTGTGTATGTGTGTGTGTGTGTGTGTGTGTGTGTGTGTGTTACAGCCGGGTTACATCCCGCGAGAAGAGATCCTGAGGGAGCTGAAGGACATTGAGACGAACCTGGATGAGCTGGTGAAGGATGGAGTGGAGTTGGAGAAACAGCTGCGACGGTGTGAGGAGGGTGAGGATGTCGACCCGTTAGCGGGGCGTGTCGCTCCGGCGTGTCGCTCCGGCGTGTCGCTCCGGCGTGTCGCGTCGTGACGTTTCGAGTCCACGCGTCTGTGTATCGAACTAAACGTTCAGCAGTGGTGTCTCGTTCTGATTGAAATATCTTGTCTAGTATTCCACTTCCTGTTTCTCGTTATCCGCCGCACCTCCTGAACATAACCCTCCGTGTGCTTAATGTCTGCGTGTTTAATTAAAGACGAGGTAAACAGCTGGACGCAGAGTGACGACAGGGTGGACGTCTAATCAGAGTCCGGGTCAAACTGCGTTTCCCGCTAATTACCGCAGATTAATGAGAGTATTACGGTCCCGCTGCTGTGCGTGTAATTACAGAGCGTTATTACTGACAGCGCCGCGCTTCATTCTCACTTCTCTTTCAGGATCGCTTTCTTTCCTTATGTATTTAATTGATATCGCGTGTTTCTTACACACAGGGGCACAATACTGACTGATTAAACACACTGGTTGTACAGTGTTGGAGCAATTCACTCCTCCGTCCCTCCTCATTTCCTCCGTCCCTCCTCATCTCCTCCGTCCTTCCTCATCTCCTCCGTCCCTCCTCATCCCCCTCCTCATCTCCTCCGTCCCTCCTCATCTCCTCCGTCCCTCCTCATCTCCTCCGTCCCTCCTCATCTCCTCCGTCCCTCCTCATCTCCTCCGTCCCTCCTCATCCCCCTCCTCATCTCCTCCGTCCCTCCTCATCCCCCTCCCCATCTCCTCCGTCCCTCCTCATCTCCTCCGTCCCTCCTCATCCCCCTCCTCATCTCCTCCGTCCCTCCTCATCCCCCTCCTCATCTCCTCCGTCCCTCCTCATCTCCTCCGTCCCTCCTCATCCCCCTCCCCATCTCCTCCGTCCCTCCTCATCTTCTCCGTCCCTCCTCATCCCCCTCCTCATCTCCTCCGTCCCTCCTCCATTGACTGTTTATAAACCTCAACCTGAACCGAATCCAAAAAACTGTGTTTGTCTCTTTCAGAGAACCAGGAGGACGTGTTAACGAATGACTTGATGGAGGACTGGTTTAATCTCATCCGGAGCAAACAGGTTTACATCCGGCGGGAGTCTGAGCTGGTCTACATGTAACTACTTGTTTTTATCATCATCATCATCATCATCATCATCATTATTATCATGATTATTATTACTATTATTATTAATATTAATAATATTATCATCATCATCATTATTATTATTATGTCAGTAAAGCACACTTTAACAGAATGATACTTTTACACATTTAGTAAAGAACAACTTTTTAGTCAGTTTCAGAGCTGCAGCAGTTTAACTGTGTGTGTCCGTGTGTGTGTCCGTGTGTGTATACGTGTGTGTGTGCATGTCCGTGTGCCCGTGTGTGTCCATGTGTGTCCGCGTGTGTGCGTGCGCGTGTGCGTGCGCGTGCGTGTGTCCGTGCGTGTGTCCGTGCGTGTGTGTGTGCGTGTCCGTGCGTCCGTGCGTGTGTCCGTGCGTGTGTGTGTGTGTGTCCGTGCGTGTGTCCGTGCGTGTGTGTGTGCGTGCGTGCGTGTGTCCGTGCGTGTGTGTGTGTGTGTGTGTGTCCGTGTGTGTATGCGTGTGTGCGTGCGTGCGTGTGTGTGTCTGTGCACGTGTGTCCGCGTGCGTGTGTGCGTGCGTGTGTGCATGTGCCCGTGTGTGTGTGTGTGTGTGTGTGGGTGTGTGTGTGTGTGTGTGTGTGTGTGTATAGAACTCTGATCCAACTCTGTGTAACAGGGTGTGTGTGTGTGTGTGTGCGTGTGCCCGTGTGTGTGTGTGTGTGTGTCCGGGCGTGCGTGTGTGTGCGCGCGGGCGTGTGTGTGTGAGACAGTGGAAGATCTCAGGACCTGGAGGAGGAGCAGACTAATGTCGAGGCAGACCTTCGGCACCTGATAGAAAAGAAAGGTAACACATCATGTTTATTATAATGTGATTGTGTGTGTGTGTGTGTGTGCGTGTGTGTGTGCGAAGCCTGAGCTTGGTACCGGTCCGTTCCTGGTGTGAATGAAGCCTGAGAGAGTAATTAAATGATTTATTTATGTGTGATGTGCATTTCCTGATGAACTTCAGTGTGAGGTATAAACCCGGCATCTCCACCTCTTCACACGGGCCGCGTCCTCGTTCGGAGTGAAAGGATTCCTGAACACAAAGGAAGTCAGTTCAGAGAAGTGGCCATTAAAGCGAGTCGCAGGCTCGATCCCGTCGCGGGTGTTAAGTGTAGGAGCCGTGAAACGCGGCGCCGGATCAAACGGTGTAATAGAGTCAAGTGAAGAAGGACCGCAGAGTTTTATCTTCAGTTAAACATCAGAATAAGAGCTTTCACTCCGAGCGGGGATTCTGAAGGACGCCGGGAATTCAAGACAGAAAAATAAGAGAGGAGCAGTGTTTAAAAATGATTTTATACTGTGTGTGTGTGTGTGTGTGTGTGTGTGTGTGTTTAGAACACTTGAAGACTTCACAAGATAAAAAACAAGAAGAGGAGCTGATGGCCAAACTGGTGGAAATCGTCAATGACAGAAATGCTATTGTGGACGGGCTCGACGAGGACAGACTGAGGTGTGTGTGTGTGTGTGTGTGTGTGTGTGTGTGTGTATAGTCTTTTTGTAAGCTGTCTGTAATGTGTTGGTAACGTGTGTTGTGGTATTCCAGTAATACATGATGTTTGGAGTAACACCCCTGGGGTCGTGCAGTTACAGGAGAATACTCAACATCGGGGGCGGGGTGGGGGGGCGGGGTGTGGGGCGGGGTGGGCGAAGCGGAGTCACCATCACCACCACAGACACGACTGATTCCATTATAGGATCAAAATCACCGTTTAACCGATTCAGCTTTGTTCTATTCAGACAGGAAGTTCTCTCGATTCTTTTATTTATTGTATTCTTTTGCTTATTTCCTGTGTGTGTGTGTGTGTGTGTGTGCGTGTGCGCAGAGAGGAAGAGGAGGACGAGCAGTTAAATAAGATGTTTCAAGACCTCGGTAAGTAGAGAGCGAAAAAATGAAATCTCTAACCTGAACAGCAGTGTGTGTGTGTGTGTGTGTGTGTGTGTGTGTGTGTGTGTGTGTGTGTATAGAACTCTGATCCAACTCTGTGTAACAGGGTGTGTGTGTGTGTGTGTGTGTGTGTGTGTGTGTATATAACAGTGCTCGTGTGTGAAATGGGAGGGGGTGTTTGTAACAGGGGGCGTGTCTTTGACAGTGGGTGTGTGGAAATGGGGGCGTGTCTGTGGCAGTGGGCGTGTGTGGAAAAGGGGGCGTGTCTGTTACAGTGGGCGTGTACTGTACTTCCAGAGGGAACAGTTAGTGAGTCAATATCACAGCATCATAAACACGGGAAAGACAGCAACTGAATCAGGTTCCGTCAGGTTTGTATGATGTCACTTCCTGTTGCATCATAACAATAATAAAAACAGTTGTAACATGGGAGAACATTGAGCGCTGTAGATGATGTAGCGATTCATCTGAAACATGAAGATACGGTGTTTAAAAGCTCTTCTCTCTGTATGTTAGATCATTGTGTGTGTAAGTGTGATATCAGAGGGACACAATGGCTTGTGTACAGTTCAGAGACCGTTCCGTCGTACCGAGACATTCTAGTGATTTATACTGTGGCTTTACACCCGCGTTGTTGTGACGACTGATCATTACACAAGCTACACACGCGCTTCCATTGCTCAGCGTTCAGTTGTGCGTAATCGCGCTCCAGATCACTTCCACCTGTGGCGCGGTGCAGTGCTTCACTGTTGCTCTGAAACTGAACGCGCTTCCTGTAAAGAAACTTCGGTTTTATTATTTTTACCCACTGACACTTTCGCCGCCCTCCGCCTCCATTACCCGTGCACACTGACTTCTGGGTAATTGCTGTGCGCGTGTTTATGTATTCGGTGTTTTTATAAAGGCCACAATGTGAATAACGCGAGACGTTACGTTCCATTTTGATTTAATGAGTGCTAATGGAAGCGATCGGAACCGCTGGGTGACTTTCCCACTGTTTAGCTCTGAAATGCATATTCACGTTTTTTAAAAAAAAAAAACAAGGTGTAATTCAGCGAGCCAATTAAGCCGTCCCAGAACCGCGGGCAGAAGTCACACGCATTTGCAATTCATGACTTTTAAAAGCTGTTTTTGATTCCCAGATGAAACATTCCGTTTAAATGTGAAAGTTCCCGGTGAAGGTGAAATTCTACACGTGAACACGGCGAGGGAGGAAAAAACGCGACCCTGAACCGGAAGCACTCGCGGTTCACCTTTTCTAGCTTTTTACGCTGAAACGTTTATGAGTGTTGAATTAAATCTAAAGACACTTTTTATCGGACGCAGTTATCTGATGTTTAAAACTAAACCTGGTTTGGATGACTTTAAAATGTTCATTTCGGCTGGGGCGTCTGTGTCTCAGTGGGTAGAGCGGGGTGTCCACTAATCCACTAATCGTAGGGTTGGTGGTTGGAATCCCGGCCCGGGTGATCCCATGCCGAAGTGTCCTTGGGCAAGACACTGAACCCTAAGGGGACCCTTTTGGGACGTTTTCAAAACCATTTTCAGGTATTTTCCCCACGGGTTAGCGTGCACGCTTTAAACAGGAAATCGACACGTTTATAACGGGACGTTTCTAGCAAGAAGCTCAGGGAGATATGAGGCGGAGTGGGTGGAGCTTAAAGCTAATACTAGTGAGTGAGAAATAATCGTGAGTGGACGAAAAAGGAAATAAATTGACAATGTAATTGCGATTTAAATGATTTGGACTTCACATAAACACTTCACATTTTTTCTTTCTTTCTGCTAACAGACATGAAGAAAGAAAAGAAGAAGAGGTCGTCCATGTCCCGGTGGTTTGGGAGGAAGAGTAAAGGCGAGGCCGCGGGGAACTGATCGCGTGTGATTGCTGTGTGCGTGTGCTGAAGGAAAGGAAAGCGATTGCGGACAGGTTTTACGCTGATTTTTATATTCAGGTGTTCAGATACACTTTTTTTTTTTTTTTCTCCCTCTTTTTAATAGGACCACGTATTACTAGCTCCTGACACTAATCTCATCTTTTAAACACAACAGGAATCTGTGTATTATTATTATTATTAGTAGTAGTAGTAGTAGTATTATTATTGTTATTGGTAGTATTAAATGATCTAATTATAGGTTGAGGTGTACAGCTGCCAAAAATGAAGAAAAATGTGACGTATTCCATAAATGTGCTTCCATAAGGATCAGATTAATATTACAAGCTGAGAAAGGACATGTAAAGCAGAATATATATATATATATATATATATATATTTGATGTTTATCGAGCTGTAAGCACGTGTAAGCAGACTGCCGAGCTAGAAAGCGATGTATTTCTAACATACTGGGTTTATTCGAGAACACGGGGAGTAGATAAACTCTGATTCATATTGAATCACATCTGCGGTCCAGATAGAACTCGAGTCTGTTCTTTATAATATAGATTTTGTACGGATAGTTTTAGTCGTCTCAGTTGAACAGCGCTCGAATAAATGCGGTGTAGTTCTACAGTACGACCTGCAGGGGGCGCTCAGTATCTTGCACTGAGGAGCAGAGGAACAGTTCCAGAGTCTTGTGGTCGTTGTTTGTGCTTTCTTGGAAGAAGGAGTCCGAACAAACCGAACAATTAAATTATTCGTATTTATGTTTGGAAATGCCGACTTTTGGATCAGCGCCTGCAAGAGAAGTGTTTGCCGTGTTTTTAAATAAAAAGCTTGTAAACTAAATGCAAAATATAATGACATGTAAAAAGGAATAAATAAAGTTTTTTTCACAATGTTCTCTGAGGTGACCCTAGTGGAGTCCAGATGAGTCTGAAATGTTCGAAGTGTGGATCAAAACAGACCAAAGGCACTTGTGCTGCTCCTGAAAGTGTGTCTCTGAATCACTGAGAAACTCTCAAGTTAAAGTGTAGATGTTTCGAGTCTTATTATTATTATTATTATTATTATTATTATTAGTGCTATTATTATTATTATTATTATTATTATTAGTGCTATTATTATTATTATTATTATTATTAGTGCTATTATTATTATTATTATTAGTGTTATTATTATTATTATTATTATTATTATTAGTGTTATTATTATTATTATTTAGTTATTATTATTATTATTATTTAGTATTATTATTATTATTATTATTAGTGTTATTGTTATTATTATTATTATTATTGTTATTATTATCATTATTATTATTATTATTGTTATTATTATCATTATTATTATTATTGTTATTATTATCATTATTATTATTATGATTATTATAGTGTGTAAGCATTAAAGTGCTTGTATTATTGGTTTAAAGCCGGGTTTTAAGTTTAAATGAAAACATTAGTGTTCTACAGTTTTATCAGACAATTATCTGCGTACGTGTTTTTTCCCCCGATCGTCTTGAAGAACCTGCTGCAGAACATCTGGAC
This sequence comes from Noturus placidus, assembly GCA_022414735.1. Taxonomy (NCBI): domain Eukaryota; kingdom Metazoa; phylum Chordata; class Actinopteri; order Siluriformes; family Ictaluridae; genus Noturus; species Noturus placidus. Next base: position 13,301 of record JAFFST010041487.1, on the reverse strand, counting down.
ATGTTGAACATCTGGACATGTTGGCTTTGAATATTTTTTTTCACCCAAGAAAAGAATAAAAGACTGTTCTCAGGGTGTGAGATTTGTTTGTTCGTGATTTGGGGAGTAAGAAATATTTTTCTGTAAAATTGTATATACAATTATATAATTATTATTAAATATTATATAATTTATATAATTATAGTGCTTAAATTCCTGTATAAAGGTTAAAAATAAACAGCATGAGTGGGAAAAACAGCGGCACACAACATTCACATTAACACACTTTAATATAATCCTTTCTGTGTGTGTGTGTGTGTGTAAAGATTTCTGGAAAAGACATTAGAGATGACCTGTAGAGACGGTCTGTGTTCAGCTCAGCCACACACACACACACACACACACACACACACACAGCTCTTTATGGCCTGTTTGTCTATGATTTGTAGATTTGTGGAAAGGCTGTGAATGTTAAGTACGACTATAACGAGAAGAAGAGCCGATCTGCACATTTAGCACTTTATTATTTTAAAAAACTCTTGTATACGTGTCTGAAGTTATCACTTAAAAATACTCAAAAAAAAGCAAACCCCCTCCAATCGACATGAGAATCAGAAGTGATTGACAGTTGATTTCCGATATTAACCGCCCCCCCTGGAAGTCCCGCCCCTTTACAACATCATAATCGTTCATGTCTTGATTTTAACATGAAAAATCCCGTGTGTTCCGCTTAGCTAACGTTAGCTGATAACTTTTTATTTCAATTTTTTCCTGATTTGAAAAAGATTTCAATGTAAATGAACGAGCAAAAGCAAGTCAGCTCAGTCGTGATCAAACGGCGTTTGGAAACCTGCGGCGGTGGAGCGTGGAGAAGGTGTAGTGTTGGACCCGGGTGGAGAGACACAGGCAGTGAGGATTGTCTGTTCTGCAAAGAGACCCGGACTCTAAGTAAATAATAACTGAGAGCAGGATTGAAAATGAATACATTTGGTTTCAGGGGTCCAGGATGGAGTTGTACGGTTCTTGAGGAACGTCAGGGTTTCAGATACAGGCCGTGAGATGGAATAAATGATATTATTACACCTTCGGTACGTCTTGATCAGACGTTTCCACCTCCTGACAGTCACGGCGTTCGAGAAGGGCCGTGCTGGTGAAAATTTCCGAGGCCATATGCTGCCATTTTGTCTTGCCCTGATGGTCAGCGGGGTTCATGTGGGGCCTTGTTCCTCTGCTCAGGAACAGGTTTCATCATTTGTCTCCTGCCTTCACTCCGTGTGTCTACCTGGACGCGATTAAAGTCCTGCACAGTGTGAGCTCTTTCTGTTTTTACTCGACTGGCTTGAGGCTGTGTCTGAGGCCTCATGCTGTGTGTGTGTGTGTGTGTGAGAGAGAGAGGAGAAACTGATGTATAATTCAATCTGGTGCTGTTTTTTCACTCAGAGGTTGTGAATCATGTGTATTGACGTGAGTTTCAGAGTGCATGGACTATTCGTCATATTTCTCTCTCGCTGTCTCTGAAAATCAGGATGAAAAATGTTAAAATTCCAAGACTAACGCAGTCTAAGCATAATTATCGCTTACTTACACATTTGCTCATGCGTGTGTGTTTGTGCGTGTATGTGTGTGCGTGTAAATTGACGTCATACGAATGTTTTTGTACGTGCTCACGTGTGGTTTGGTTGTCTTACTATCTGAATGCACACAACTGCGACCTCAACACATGACCAATTTGTGCTAATCTACCAAGAAAATCACCATCACAACCACCATCATCACCATCGCCACAATCACCATCACAACCACCATCATCACCATCGCCATCACCACAACGACCACCACCACCATTACCACCATCACCTTCATTATCATCATTATCATCACAACACCACCACCATCATCACAATCACCATCACCACCACAATCACCACGACCATCACCACCATCACAATAACCATCACCACCATCACCTTCATTATCATCATCATCATCACAATCACCACCATCACAACACCACCACAATCACCACCATCACAATCACCACCACCATCACCACCATCACCACAATCACCATCACCACCATCACCATCACCACCATCACCATCACCACCATCATAATCACCACAATCACCACCACCACCATCACAATCACCACCACAATCACCATCACCACCACCACCACCATCACCACCACCACCATCACCACCACCACAATCACAATCACCATCATCACAATCACCATCACCACCACAATCACCACCACCATCATCACAATCACCACCACTACCATCACAATCACCACCACCACCATCACAATCACCACCACCACTATCACAATCACAGTCACTATCATAATCACCACCACCATCATAATCACCACCACCACCACCATCACAATCAGTCACTATCATCACAATCACCACCACCATCATCACAATCACCACCACCATCATCACAATCACCACCACCATCAACATAATCACCACCACCACCACCATCACAATCACCATCATCATAATCACCACCACAATCACCACCACCATCACAATCACTATCATCATCATAATCACCACCACCATCACAATCACCACCACCATCACAATCACAATCACCATCATCATCATAATCACCACCATCACAATCACCATCATCATCATAATCACCACCATCACAATCACCATCATAATCACCACCATCAATCACCACCACCATCATCATCATAATCACCACCACCATCACAATCACCATCATCATCATAATCACCACCACAATCACCACCACCACCATCACAATCACCACCACCATCATCATCATAATCACGACCACCACCACCATCACAATCACCACCACCATCATCATAATCACGACCACCACCACCATCACAATCACAATCACCACCATCATCACAATCACCACCACCACCATCATCATAATCACCACCATCATCATCACAATCACCACCACCATCACCACCATCACAATCACCACCACCACCATCACCATCACCACCACCATCATCATAATCACCACCACCATCACAATCACCATCATCATAATCACCATCACCACCACAATCACCACCACCATCATCACAATCACCACCACCACCATCACAATCACCACCACCACTATCACAATCACAGTCACTATCATAATCACCACCACCATCATAATCACCACCACCACCACCATCACAATCAGTCACTATCATCACAATC